>CM042090.1:197780-220257 GCA_023512835.1 Taxillus chinensis
ATATATAACATAATGTTAATTAAATAAAAACAATTAGAAAAATATATATTAAGTATAATATATACTCACAGCCGCGACGAGAGACGTGACAGAATCGGGCGAGAGGGAAAGACAGACGCGACGCGAGGCACGGCGAGGCTACGTCGAGGCTCGCGAGACTGCGTCGACGGGAGGCAAGGCTCGGCGAGGCTTGGTGATAACGTGCATTTTATGCCGTTATTCTAGTGTTTATTTAGGATGTTTAAGAGCATGATTAGAGCCTTATTGCTTCATATATCATATATATTTGCTCTAACCCCTAGGAAGATGCTAGTTGCAAATACATGCGCTTTTAAGCTGTTTTGGCAGGTTTTGGACCTCACTTTTGACATAGTAGATGACCTCAAACAATTGGCATGCAAGAACAAACGTTTCTTAGAATGATGTCATCTACCTACCACAGAAATTTCAGAGCATTTGGAGCTAATTTGGAGCTGCACGTGAATTCACCCATTTCACGTGCAAGCCTATTTTTGCCTCTCAGGCCTCTACAGGATGCAAGGAAGCTTGGGGAGAAGTTTGAGCTGATTTGGAGGTGCACGTGAATTCACCATATCACGTGCAAATTGGCGTGCAGAGATATTTTTGGACCGATCCTATCGTTTTTCCATGCTGATCATTTGTTCCTGAAGGCCCAAGTCCAAATTGTGGGTGGAAGATAGAGATTTTAAAGTTTCGAGTGTTACTTATCAAAACTACGCCATTTTGATAAGTGGGCTAGGTTACACACCTCAAAGCCCATCCAAACTCTATAAATACAAGCCTCCACGCCTCTGCTATGCATCCCTAGACCCCCTACACGTTTTTAGAGAGAGAGAGGCTCCACGACTTGGAGGTGCTCCTTGACCTAGGAGAGCAGCCATCGCAGCTGTCGCAGCAGCCGTTGCGGATTTTGGAGCCTGGATTTGAAGCTTTGTTGCGCGCGTGATCAAGAAGAAGATGTTTAGCTTTTCTGCTATGGTTTTGCTTGTAATCATGCGTGAGTAGTTCTTTTAATCTAGGGGAGCAATGTAGCCCCCTTGTTGTTTTGCTGTGTTTATGAATATTGGGTTTGGATGATTGAGTTTTGCATGTTTTATGAATCTGTTCTTAAGTTCTATCTTTGGATGTACACCTTGGTATTTTTAGCCCTAGTCTGGAGCGGATTGAGATTCATAACTTATTTGTAATTGGTGTGATCATTATCCTTTTGCAAGTATGATTTATTGGCTTTGCTTGTTTGTGTGTTTAGATGACCATTCTGGCATACAACTCTTAAAAGGACCTCAATGACCATTTGTTGTCCTTAGCTTATGTTTAGCATGTTTTCAATCAGACAACCCTAATGTCATGAACCAGTAGCGATAACATAGGGAGGTGAAATTGTGACCCTAGATGCTTTTAATCCTTGAATCTTAATCCTTAAATCAGTTTACTTTCTTTGTTTATTCAGAAAATCAAATAAAAATTAGATCTTTAGTTTAAAAAAGAAAACTTTTTGCCAAAACATTTTATAGAACAGGAGTAATTTGGTGCTTTAATTTGAGAACTAGAGAACTAGGCTAATCCCTGTGGGTTCGACCCCTTTCTTGCCCGTTATTCTTTTAGTGCAAACTTAGGGAATTTATTATCTTGAAGAGAAATTTAACGACATTAGCTAGCTCTTTTAGAGAGGCTAAAAATCTTGTCTGTCAAATTGGCGCCGTTGCCGGGGATTCAACGGTTTACTAGTTTTTAAAATCAACATTGAGTGAAATTGTTTGAATTCTGATCTTGGTGTTTTATTTTGTCTTTTATTTTCTGTTATTTTGTGTTCTTTATTTGTTTATTTTGCATTGTTCGGAGCTGCTGGGTGTGTTCTTGTTGTTTTACAGGAACATACATCAAGGATTCCTAATTGTGCATGCAAAAAGAGGAGGATATACAATTTACTCGGAAACCTGAAAGGTTGTTCGTGAGCTCGGCGTAGAGCGGCTAGGGAGCGAAGACGTGAGGCGGAAGAAGCATTGCAAGGCTTGGAGCAATCCGTAGGCGATCCGATGGCAGATCTCGGACCGATGGTGGTGCACCACACGGAGGGGCCAATTACAATGGCCAATATCCAGAAGAAGAGGGTAATAGGTTTATGCCCAGGAACCTTCTTAGATTATGCAAGGCCGATGATGTCGGACCATTATTCGGGATTCGGCGGACAAGAGTCAAGCAAATAGCTTTGAGCCGAGGCCGGCGTTGATCAACATGGTGAGCAACAACGCGTTTGGAGGAACAGCCGTGGATGATCCACACCAGCATTTGATGAGGTTCTACCAGGTGTGCGACACCATCAAGATCAACAATGTGTCGGAGGAGGCAATAAAGCTAAGGCTTTTCCCTTTCTCTTTAAGGGATAGAGCTCTTGGCTGGTTCAACAGTCTACCAGCAGGTTCAATCAACACTTGGGAGGAGATGCAGTCCAAGTTCATGTCAAAGTACTTTCCTCCTTCCAAGGTGATCCAGCTCAGAGGAGAGATTAGCAGGTTCAGGCAAGATGAGATGGAGACTCTTCATGAAGCTTGGGAGCGTTTCAAAGACTTAGTGAGAAGATGCCCGATCATGGAAGACCCCGGTGGATTCAAATTGAATCTTTCTACACGGTCTTCGGTCCCATTCACAAGACAAGGTGAATGCAACTGCTGGAGGATGCTTGATGAACCTAGAGCCTGACGCAGCAGCAGAGCTCTTGGAGAGGCCGTCATTAGGCGATTGGCGGTGGTCTAATGTGCGTACTTCAAAGCCGAGGGAGAAGATAGCTTCGGTTGAAAATTCTTCCAATGATGTGCAAGCACGATTCAAGCTTTAGTGAAAGGCATGGAAGTATTGGCTCTTAAAGTTGAAGGATCACAAGCTTTACCGCAGTTGAGCAGGGCTGGAGTGGAGCCGAAGAAGCAAATTATGTTGGAGGAAAGGGCTTGTACCGAAAACAGCAATTTTATCCTCAACAACAACAACAAGGGTACAACCAGAATCATGACAATCTCAACCATTTCTGGAGAACTCGGAACCGAGGAGGAGATACCTCATTTCAAGACAAATATGTGCCCCCAGGGATGAAGCAGAATCCATATGCTACGGATAATTATTTACACCCACCTCCAGGATTCGAGCAGAAACAGCCTCAACCTCAACAGCAAAGAGGAAGGGTATATCAGAATATGGATAAGCCAACCAAAAGAGAGGATAATTTGGAGGAAAGGGTAGTCACAATAGAATCTTCAATTAAGAATATGGAGAAGTTACTTGTGAGTATGGCACAGAATGCTAATCAAAGGGTGTCAACCAATACTTTTCCAAGTGACACTGAGGTGAACCCCAAGGAGAGTTGCAAGGCTATCACTCTAAGGAGCGGGAAGACACTGAATAAAGTCAAGAGCCTAAGAAGAAGGCAATTCCAGAAGAACAGAGCGACCCTTGGAAGTCGATGACCAAGGAAAATCGAGATAAAGTCAAGAAAGAGTGCAAGAGAAGAAGGACAAGCAGCTGAGTCAAGACAGAATAGCTGAAGAACAAAGGCAAGAGCTCAGGCCTACTATGTCATTTCCTCAGCGGATGAGGAACCAGAGGGTTGAGGAAGAGTATGAGCGCTTTCTGAGTTTGTTCAAGAAGCTTGAAATTAATATTCCATTTGTGGAAATCTTGGAGCAGATGCCTAGGTACAGAAAGTACATTAAAGATTTTGTGACAAAGAAGAGGAAATATGGGGATCATGAGACGGTGGCAATCACTAACGAGATGAGCGGTGTTGTTCAAAGAGTTTGCCCATCAAGCATAAAGATCCGGGCAGCTTTAATCTCCCTTGTGTGATTGGCAATGCACCGCAAAGCAGGCCCTATGTGATTTAGGGGCCAAGCATCAATTTGATTTCCTTTGCTTTGTACAAGCGACTTGGGCTCAAGGGCATGAAGCCCACTTCCATATCATTGCGGTTCAGACCGGTCCACTTGGAAGACCTGAAGGAATCATTGAAGATGTGCTAGTTAAAGTGGGCTCCTTCATATTTCCAGCGGACTTTGTAGTTTTGGAGATGGAAGAAGATAGAGGAGTTCAAATTTACTCCTTGGAAGACCGTTTCTCGAACGGGTTGTGCATTGATTGATGTTGCTCAAGGGCAGCTAACTCGAGAATTAATGAGGAGACCTTAGTCTTCCACATGGGGAAGGCTTTGCAAGGTCAAGACGAGGAGGACTGCCTTTGGGTTGAAGACCTTGAGGAATTGGTGGAAGACTACTTAGCAGAAGAAATTACAACCACCAATAATGGAGCCCTTCAGCTTATAGAAGCTCAACAAGATGAAGAGATGTACTTGACAACTGAGGAAGATGAGCAAACTACAAACTCTTTGGAGCAGGCTGAGGAGGAAAAAGAAGATGACATGCCTCCAGCTCTAGAAATGAAGGAGCTGCCTGGACACCTAAGGTATGAATTTCTAGACTCTACAAATCAATTCCCTGTCATTGTTGCTTCTAATTTGAATGATGTGGAGTGTACTCAATTGTTAGAAGTCCTTAGGAAACACAAAAAGGCCCTAGGATGGAACATTGAAGACATTAGGGGTATTAGTCCAGGGATTTGCATGCATAAGATTTTGATGAATGATGATTTTAAACCCATTCTTTGAAAGACAAAGAAGATTAAACCCTGCCATGAAAGAAGTTAGAAAAGAAATTTTAAAATGGAAAAATGCGGGTATAATTTATGCTATTTCGATAGTGAGTGGGTGAGTCCATTGCATGTTGTGCCCAAGAAAGGGGGGCATGGATTGTGATTAAGAATGAGAAAAATGAATTGATCCCATCTCGCCTTGTGACGGGGTGGAGAGTGTGTGTTGACTATAGAAAGTTGAATAAGGCTACTAGGAAGGATCATTTTCCTCTTCCTTTCATTGACCAAATGTTGGATAGGTTATGGCTATAGTCACTCTTGCTTTTTAGATGGCTATTCCGGATATAATCAGATCATGGTTAAGCCCGATGACCAAGAAAAGACCACCTTCACGTGCCCTTTTGGCACTTTTGCATTTAGGAGAATGCCATTTGGGCTTTGTAATGCCCCCTGCCACCTTTCAAAGGTGTATGATGGCTATTTTTCGGGGTTTGGTTGAGGAGATCATGGAGGTCTTCATGGATGACTTCTCGGTGTTTGGTTCCTCCTACCAACAAGTGCTTGAAAAATCTAGATGTGGTCTTAGAGAGATGTGAGGAGAAGGAACTAGTCCTAAATTGGGAGAAATGCCATTTCATGGTAACCGAGGGGATAGTTCTAGGGCACAAGGTGTCCGCACATGGTTTGGAGGTAGACAAGGCAAAAATCTCCACTATTGAGACTCGCCACCTCCAACCAAAAAAAGGAGTGAGAAGTTTCCTTGGCCATGCTGTCTTTTTATAGGAGATTCATTAAGGACTTCTCAAAAATTGTAAAACCCATGAGTAGGTTGTTATAAAAAGACACAAGCTTTGAGTTTAATGCGGATTGCTTAGAAGCTTTTAACATCCTCAAGGGTAAGTTAGTCATCGCACTGTTATAGTCACACCTAACTGGGCTCGGCCTTTTGAGCTAATGTGTGATGCGAGTGATTATCTTGTGGGGGTAGTCTTAGGGCAAAGGCGAGAAAAGGTGTTTAGGGTCATTTACTATGCTAGTAAGACCTTAGATGATGCTCAACTGAACTATACCACCACCGAGAAAGAGTCTTGGCTGTGGTTTATGGTCGTAACAAGTTTAGACCCTACCTTTTGGGGTCTAAAGTCATTGTTTATACCGATCATCTTTGCATTAAAATATTTGTTTGCTAAAAAAGAAGCTAAGCCACGCTTGATTAGATGGGTTCTCCTCTTACAGGAATTTGACCTTGAAATTAGAGACACAAAGGGAGCCCTAAATTCTGTGGCTGATCACCTCTCCCGTGTGGAGAATGCACCTAAGTCTCTACCCATTGTAGATGACTTTCCTGATGAGAAGTTATTTGAGGTGCATCATCTTCCTTGGTTTGCTGACATAGCAAATTATTTAGCCACTGGGTTCATACCCAAGCAGTTAGACTACCACCAGAGAAAGAAATTGGTAGTGGATGCTAAGAAATTCATTTGGGAAGACCCAATTCTTTATAGGAGGTGTCCAGACCAAATCATTAGAAAGTGTGTCCTTGAGGAGGAGGTAGATGACATAATTCATCATTGTCATGCATCACATTATAGGGGCCACTTTGGGGTGCAGAGAACTGTGGCTAAGATCATGCAGTGTGGCTTTTATTGGCCTCGAAAGACACCTATGTCTACATCAAAAAGTGTGATAGATGTCAAAGGGTAGGTGGTCTATCTAGGAAAAATGAGATGCCCTTAACTGGAATCCTACCAGTTGAAATTTTTGACATTTGGGGCATTGACTTCATGGGGCCATTCCCCAATTCGATGGGTATTCATACATTTTGCTTCTTTGTAGATTATGTGTCTAAGTGGGTGAAGCTATTCCTACTAGAGTGAATGATGCTAGGGTTGTGACTCATTTCCTTACTAGGAACATCTTTAGCTGTTTTGGGACACCAAGGGCTATAATCAGTGATGAGGGTAATCATTTCTGCAACAAATTGTTTGATAAATTATTGAACAAGTATGGTGTCACTCATAGGAAGTCTTTAGCTTACCACCCACAAGCTAATGGACAAGCAGAAGTGTCCAACAGAGAGATTAAGGCCATCTTAGAGAAAACTGTTGGAGCCAATAGGAAAGATTGGTCTCAAAGGCTTGATGAAGCCTTATGGGCATATAGGACAGCTTACAAAACTCCCATTGGGATGTCACCTTACCGTATTCTATATGGTAAGGCATGTCACTTGCCTGTGGAACTAGAACACAAGGCTCATTGGGCCCTGAAGAAGTTAAATTTCAACCCACAAGAGATCAAGGAGCTTAGGATGACTCAATTAATTGAGTTAGATGAGCTTTAGGCCTGGATGCCTATGATAGTGTTAAATTTTACAAAGAAAGAACTAAGAAATGGCATGATAGGCAACTCAACAATGAACCTTTAACCTTAAGGCAGAAAGTTCTTCTATTTAACACAAGGTTGAGGTTATTTCCTGGAAAATTAAGGTCCAAGTGGATGGGACCTTTTGTGATAGTTGATAAGAAGCCATATGGGAGCTTTGAGCTCCAAGCTGTAGATGGCAAGAAATTTTGGGTGAATGGCAATAGGTTGAAACCATACTTTGATTCAACTCGAGAGGAGATAGTTGATTCCCTCTCTTTCACCATTGCATGATCATAACTGAAAGTCTAGCTACAAGACTTTAAATAAAGCGCCGGTTGGGAGGCAACCCAATGTTTATTCCTATGTTTTATTTTATGTTATTTTCTTTTATTTATTTTATTCAATAAATTTGTTTGCAAGCTAACCATTGTGCAGGAGACTTTGTTCCTTTCTTAGCTAACCATGTGCAGGATGAGCAAATTATTGGGTCCTGAACTTGTGGAATTATTTTTGAAGTCAAAGTCAAGGAGCAAGGAGCAAGTGAAGCCCAAAAGTGCTTGAATATGGGCTCAAACAATTCACGTGCAAGACTTAAAGATGGTCCATAATGCATAATCAACTCAGTGGAGAAATTTGGGCCAGTTTGGGCCTGAACGTGATTTTGCACGTGAATTGCCCAATTCACGTGCACCTCCTTTTGAGTCGTAACTTTCGGAATGGTAGATGAAGACCATGTGAATCACGTTTACTCTTGCACGCGAATTGCTATTGTCATATGGAGGCCCAAAAATGCAAAATACCGATTTTAGCCCTCCTAGAAGCTTCAAACAATTCACGTGCGAAGGGACTATTGCTTGCCAACTCGAGGGGGACCCACCACCAAAGTTTGGGGACGATTCGACTCGCACGCCAATTCACGTGCGAGAGGCTATTTTGGTCGGAACACTCGAAAAGTTAGGGGCACGTGTATCACGCCAATTGGAGCATCTTTCCTTCTGCACGCTATATAAAGAGAGGCCATCTTCAAAGGCTTTCACACCAAAATCACTCCAGATCTGAGTATTAGAGAAACTCTGCCCTTTTGCTCTCTTGCTCTTCAGTTTTCTGCTCTTTGCTCTTATTTTCTCATTCCAAAGATGGTGCGCACAAGGAGGACTGGCCAGGAGGAGGTGCACTCACCTAGTGCTGATAGCCAACCTGAGGAGGAGATACTCTTGGGGCATGCTCTTGATATGCAAGCTTTGGAGGCGTCAGAGCTGGACTGGGCTAGAGAGGTGGCTCTTAAAATTCAAAATTTGGGATTACAAAGGTTAGTATCTGCCCAGCCAGCTATTTCCTATTCTGCCCTACAAGACTTCTATGCATCTGTCTCTGGGAGTGAGGATGAACTGATAGGGGTTGTGCAAGGGGTTTATGTTAGGATTACCCCTGAAATTATTAGACATTGCTTTAACCTCCCTGAACCCAGTGATAGCTTCCCTCAGTTAAGCCTAGGAGAATTTGGTACTGCATGCAACTATGCTAGAAAATTTCAAAGTCGAAGGCAGTATACCAAGAATGGTTTTGTTGGAAAATTTAGATGCCTAGCTTACCTGGTAGGAAATGCTTATTGATTCGGACCAGTGGGCTAGATAGTGTGCCTAAGCCACACTGGAGTTCATGTATAGCATTGATCATATGCTAAATGTGGACTGGGCCACTACCATTTTTAAATGGTGGAAGAAAAACTCATCCAAGCAGATAAATGGCAGACTTTTGTGTGTGATATTTCAAAGCATGCCTACTTTGCATTTTTCCTCCATGGAGAGCATCACTTTGCCTTCTCACTGGGTGTTAAGAGTATTGCATGCTGAAGGAGGTTTGGGGGTCAGTACCAGAGGTCATTGGGCAACCAATGTTCCTCCTCCATCACAGCCCGCAAGGCACGGCGTTCATGTGGAGCGATCTACTGACTTTGCAAGGGAAACCTCTCCTCATATGGATCAAAGGAAGCAGACTCTATACAGACTCACTGCCATGTACATGCAATTCAATGTACACAAAGAAGATATTTTCAATTTCTTTCAAGGCATTAGTGGGCAGGTGGTGAGCGAAGTGGAGGTCATCAATTGGGCAGTCACTAATGGGCACATCACTAGTGCCCAATTTGAAGAATTAATGGCCCTCATATCTAGAGACCAACAAGCTACTTCACAACCTAGAACCAGAGCATGGGAGGCCCCAGATGTAACTGCTCATGCATCGCCTAAAGCATGGGAAGCCCCAGAAGCTCCTCCTGCTGCATCAACCGAAGCTTGGAGGCAAGAAACACAGCAGCTCAGGGAGGCAAATGCCAGAACCCAGCGCGAGGTGGAAGCCCTGAGGAAGGACAACAAAGAAGTTAAAGGCCTCCTAGGCAAAATGCGGAAGGCTTTGAGCAAGAGGAAAGCATCAAAACGTTCTCCTATAGTGGAGATATCCGATGAAGAACCCTCTCCATCCCCCGAAGATGCTTATCCAGCCCAGGAAGATCCACCTCAACAAGAACCTTCACTCAGCCATCTTACTATCACCCAGGAGGAGGCGCCAAGCAGGGTATTCACCCTTCCGGCCTCAAGAGGAGACAGAGCCAGCGAAGGGTATTCACCCTTCCAGCCTCTACCGATCCCTGCATATTCTCAGGCTCGGTGCCTCGCTATACTTCCTGTTTCTTGGGGTGCATACATGCCTGCTGAACCTGAAGATCTACTTGGCCCTCCTGTCCATTTAATCATTAATCCAGCCTTATCATCCGACGAAGCCAAGCAAAGATTTGAAGAGTTCATCAATTCCACGGTTCAGAGGGCTCGCTTTATACGGGATAATGACATCTTCACTCCTTTTAGCTTAAAGAGGATCTCCGAGAATGAATATCTCTACGCCGACGAGATAGACCTCTTCTACCGGACCATGCGCTATGTAGTGGAGGCTGAGCCTCATAACTACCCCTTAGCTCAATACACTTTCATCATGCTGTGTGAGCTTTTCAATCAACCCTTGTCCGAAGAGGTGTGGCGCCAACGCATCAATGGTGAGAATGAAGGGCATCGCCCTTGGCATGGTATGCATGAGGTGCTGATTCTGGTGCACATTGACCGCCACTATGTACTTGTCCGTTTGAATCTGGATGTAGGACATGCCGTGCTATATGATCCAAGCCAAGGCGAAGGGTTTGCTAGACGGAAAAGACAGTTAGTGCATGGGTTCATCAAACGAATGAAAGTGGCGATGATCAAAGAAAGATTGTTGCAGGATAAGCTCCCTCTTATTCACCTCAACGAAATGCAAATTCCCCAACAGCCTGACCAATTCAACTGTGGGATCTTTACTTGCTACTACATGATGGGTATTCTGCAAGGGAAGGAAAATTGGGAAGTCTTGTGGCGAGACGTCGATCGACTTTGTGGCTCAGGTGCGACGAATGGTGGCCAATGTCATCTACTATTACAGTGTGCCAAACCAGGGGTAACTGTTTTTCCTACTCCTTCTTTTATGCCATGCGGACATAGCATATTTTAAGTGTGGTGTATGGGGAGTGACTTGAGCCACTTGCTTGTCTTTTATGTTGTGATTGCATGTTTTATTTAAAAAAAATGATTTGCTTGTGGAGACATGGATATTAAGTATGCAATTTTGGCTTAAAATTTAATTTTTATGCCACATTAGTATCATGTTGTGATAAGGGTGTTAAAGTAGTTAAAATGTGCTCTGAATTGGTTTAATCATGTCTTTATCTTTTGAATGATATCACCATGTTTTTGGAGCTGAGTTTTGAATATTAGCTGAGCATGAAATGCTATGATAGACCTAAGTAACCCTTAAAGTTGAGTGAAAAAGAAATGAAAAATGAGAACAGCTTCTTTTTAGCCCTTGAGTGACATTTATGGTTTATGGGTAATAGTTTGATTTGCTACTCATCTTGCATTCAACATTGGTTATTTAATGGTAGGAGTCAAGTAAGCATGTGATTACTTATTAGTGCTCAGTGTTTGGTGTTTAGTTAGGATGCGAGACCTCTAAGTCATTGTGACTGTCTTTGCATTCTTTTCTTTATTGTGTGATATTATTGGAAAAGGCTGTGATATAGAATGTGAAAAAGCCATCACTTAGGAAATGGGATGTGAGACATCAATGAATTTCTGTCTCTCCTTATGTAGCAAAATGGCAAGGGGCATGCATTAGAAAAATCAGTCTTATTTATATGTTATGTGAGTAAAAAAAAAGAGTGAATAATCCATCAAGGGAGAGCATAAAATGCAACCTTGTAAGGTTATTACTTAAAAGAAAACAGAAAAAAAAAGATTCAGAATAAAAGCCACACTGGCTTGATGTTTATGTGTGATTGTTTAGATTTGTAGCCACATTGGCTCAGTTTTGTTTATTTGTGAGTGTTGAGCTCAAGCTCATGATTTTGTTTTATCAGTTATTAGAATAGAGTGTGAGTTTATTGAGTTTAGACTAGAGTGTGAGTTTCAAATAAAGTAGAATAGAGGGTGTGTTTTCTTTGATGAGCACAATAGGGAACTCTCATGATTGCTTGGCAAGTACTTAATCAATAGCTGATGGCGAGTGTAGAGATAGAGTTTTCCATCCATTGTTCATTGATATGTATTGGGCTTGAGAATTATTATATTTGAGTGAGGCTACTTATCCTTGGTAAGAACTTAAAGGGAAACTAAGTGCTATTTTATCATGGATTGCTTGCTCATATCTGAAATTTAAGTGGTGATATTGCATGGTTGTTGGACTTAGGGATATGGACATGAATGAACTAAGTTACGACTCATTTCGATGCTTAAATTCTCATTTCATCATGATAGAGTTGCATGCTTAGGAAACCATGATTCTCCTTGATTGTTATTTTATTTTTCTTCCATTTGATTGCGTGTATATTTTATTTTTGCATGCTTGTATGTTTTTGCTTGAGGACAAGCAATGGTTCAAGTGTGGTGTATTTGATAACGTGCATTTTATGCCGTTATTCTAGTGTTTATTTAGGATGTTTAAGAGCATGATTAGAGCCTTATTGCTTCATATATCATATATATTTGCTTTAACCCCTAGGAAGATGCTAGTTGCAAATACATGCGCTTTTAAGCTGTTTTGGCAGGTTTTGGACCTCACTTTTGACATAGTAGATGGCCTCAAACAATTGGCATGCAAGAACAAAAGTTTCTTAGAATGATGTTATCTACCTACCACAGAAATTTCAGAGCATTTGGAGCTAATTTGGAGCTGCACGTGAATTCACCCATTTCACGTGCAAGCCTATTTTTGCCTCTCAGGCCTCTACAGGATGCAAGGAAGCTTGGGGAGAAGTTTGAGCTGATTTGGAGGTGCACGTGAATTCACCATATCACGTGCAAATTGGCGTGCAGAGATATTTTTGGACCGATCCTATCGTTTTTCCATGCTGATCATTTGTTCCTGAAGGCCCAAGTCCAAATTGTGGGTGGAAGATAGAGATTTTAAAGTTTCGAGTGTTACTTATCAAAACTACGCCGTTTTGATAAGTGGGCTAGGTTACACACCTCAAAGCCCATCCAAACTCTATAAATACAAGCCTCCACGCCTCTGCTATGCATCCCTAGACCCCCTACACGTTTTTAGAGAGAGAGAGAGAGGCTCCACGACTTGGAGGTGCTCCTTGACCTAGGAGAGCAGCCGTCGCAGCCATCGCAGCAGCCGTTGGGGATTTTAGAGCCTGGATTTAAAGCTTTGTTGCACGCGTGATCAAGAAGAAGATGTTTAGCTTTTCTGCTATGGTTTTGCTTGTAATCATGCGTGAGTAGTTCTTTTAATCTAGGGGAGCAATGTAGCCCCCTTGTTGTTTTGCTGTGTTTATGAATATTGGGTTTGGATGATTGAGTTTTGCATGTTTTATGAATCTGTTCTTAAGTTCTATCTTTGGATGTACACCTTGGTATTTTTAGCCCTAGTCTGGAGCGGATTGAGATTCATAACTTATTTGTAATTGGTGTGATCATTATCCTTTTGCAAGTATGATTTATTGGCTTTGCTTGTTTGTGTGTTTAGATGACCATTCTGGCATACAACTCTTAAAAGGACCTCAATGACCATTTGTTGTCCTTGGCTTATGTTTAGCATGTTTTCAATCAGACAACCCTAATATCATGAACCAGTAGCGATAACATAGGGAGGTGAATTTGTGACCCTAGATGCTTTTAATCCTTGAATCTTAATCCTTAAATCAGTTTACTTTCTTTGTTTATTCAGAAAATCAAATAAAAATTAGATCTTTAGTTTAAAAAAGAAAACTTTTTGCCAAAACATTTTATAGAACAAGAGTAATTTGGTGCTTTGATTTGAGAACTAGAGAACTAGGCTAATCCTTGTGGGTTCGACCCCTTTCTTGCTGCTATTCTTTTAGTGCAAACTTAGGGAATTTATTATCTTGAAGAGAGATTTAACGACATTAGCTAGCTCTTTTAGAGAGGCTAAAAATTTTGTCTGTCACTTGGCGAGGCTGTGTCGAGCTCGGCGAGACTGTGTCGACGCGAGTAGAGGCTAGGCGAAGCTCGGCGAGGCTGCGTCGAGGCACGGCGCGGCAAGGGACAGATCGTCGATGACGATTGCAGCGATCGTCGGTCGAGGCGGCTGCGTGGGTACTGAGGTAGGGCTGCGTCGCAAGTGAAACGGTACGTTTTTTATACGTTGTTTTTTTTTATTTAAAAAAATAAAGTCGCCCGCCTCACCCCGTACCGTGTGTGAGGCGGGCGTACAAACGGTGAGGCGGCCGCCTCACCCGCCCAGAACGGCCGGCGAGTGTTCGCCGGCTCAGAGTGGCCGCCTCCGTACGGTCAGCTGCTGAGGCGCCAAGGCGCCGTACAGAGGCGGCGCCTCTGTACGTATTTTCGAACCATGATTGAGTTTAATTTTAGCTCAACCACATCATGTTTCCATTTTTTGATTGCTTAGTCGGTGGGTGATGTGACACTCGGAGTCGTTGATTTTTCATGTAGAATGAACATTTTTAACTTTTTTGTCATTGGTTACTGTTTATTGAATTATGAATGCATTGAATTTTTGTCTTATGAGTCATGTTGATTTTAGTTTATTTTTGCTAATTTATGTGTATCATGGTCAAATTATTGGACCACATATTTCATTTACGAAATTTATCATTCCTCTTTATTGAACTATGGTTATTGACTATCACTAGGAGTGAATTAAGTTTGGGAACACTATGTTTATCCTTTAGTCAAAAAAAGAGATATATAAATATATGTATGTGTGTGTATTAAATTGTGTCAATTAGGTACTCTTACTATGATATAGGAAGAAATAATATAAGAAATTTGATTCCTTCCTAATTTATATAACACCAATAAAAACAATATAAAATCATTTAAATGAAATATTAGAATAAGTATGCTTTTGAATGCCACCATTTCAACCACACATTCTTATCGATAGCCATTCCTACCAGATTCAGAAAAACTTCTATTTTGGAAGATTATGCAATATGATTTTTATGTATGTGCCTCATTGATTAATGGGAATTGATGCAAATATTAAAGTTCATTGACAAACAAAACAAAATGGTTTTTGCATAAATAAATTGCATGGATTTGAGAATGACAAACTTTTAAGTAATTAAGAAATGTAGGAAATATTACCGTCACTGTGCAGTGCCACCATTAGCATCAACATCATAGTTCCACAATTCAATCCCATCAACAACAGTTTCTTCCTATCCTGGAAATATCAATAACAACCAACTAATAAATAACTTCGAAGTTGGTCATAATAAATTATAACAAAGAGTGCATTATATTACGTAATGAAATAAGAGCCCATCTGGCATCTACGGAGTTTTTGGAGGAAAAAAAATGGTAAACCCAGGAAATTGTGACAAAAGGGAAAGCGTAGATAAGGAAAATCTTGTATTTAATTTTTTTTTGTCTGAAAGCATTAATAATACTTCTTGTTTGTTGGCGGCAATAAAAAGGGACAGACATACCCTCAGGCTCAAATATGGAACGATTACTATTCATATTGACATCAGGAATGAACTTGACTTTGGGCCAATATTGTCCTTTCCCCTTTGCGAAATCGAGAGCTAACAGCGGACAACCACTGATTGCTGAAGAAAGAAGCAATGGAGGCAGCAACTGGTCTGGGCAATGCGAGTTATGCAGGCGTTGGAGAGAGGTGAGGTTTTGAAAGGCCCCCCGGGGCCAGGGGTAAGTTTTTGAATCTACAAATGTTTAGATAAGTTAAGGGGGAAGGCAACGGAACATTGGCAGTTAAAAAGTAAAAATAATTTAAAGGTTTCTTTACAATTTTTAAAAATTTAAAATACCATCACTAACCTTAAATAATAAAACAAATTCTTTTCAATTCATGTTTCATTAATAATCTTAAAGATATTTTTATAGATATATTATCACTTTTATAATTATAATTCAATAAAGGCTAACCTGTTTTTTTTTCTTGCAGCTTTCCCAACGGCAATTTCTTTTAATAGGTGCACATTGGATGACTGGGTCATACTTCTTCATCTTCACCTTCAGGATTATGGAACGTCCATTGATCCTGACATGGGGAATGAACTTGACTTTGGGCCAATATCATCCTTTCCCCTTTGCGAAATGAGGAGCCAATTTCGGACACCCATCGATGTGTAAACGGTCAAGCGATGCAGGCAACGACTGGACTGGAAAGGATGTCAAATCTGGGCAATCCAAGATAATCAACTCGCGAAGCGATGGAGGCAGAAACTGGTCTGGGATGGATGTCAAACCTGGGCAACTACAGATTTGTAAAGAGAGAAACGATGGTGGAAGCATCAACTGGTCTGGGGTGGATGTCAACTCTGAGCATTCCCAGATACATAGGATTCGGAGAGAGGTGAGGTTTTGAAAGGGCTCCGGGGATAACTTTTTGAAATTAGATATACTTAGAGAAGTTAAGGAGGAAGGGAACGGAACACTGAAGAGCTGCTCGTCATTGGGAGTCGTGTCGGGAAGGTGGTGGACGGAGGAGATGAACAGTTCCCCCAGATTCTGGCAGCCTGTCATCCTCAGCAGCTTGAGACGACGGTGTATGCACTCCGGCACGGATTTCAATTTGGGACAATCTTGTATTTCTACGCTTTCGAGGGAGGGGAAGGAGTCTGCAGAAGTAAAAGCGGCGCTTACTAATGACTCCAGATTCGCACACCCAACTATCGTCGAGTCTTTAAGCGAGTGCGGCAGCGGCATTCCATTCCCCCGGCCCATGGAGGATGATGATGATGATAGGCACGTGAGCGATTGGCAATAGAAAATACTCAATGATTCCAGGGTGCATGGGACACCCATCTCTGGGAGACAAGACAGCCTCCCGCAATCCCAGATAGCCAGACTCCGAAGAGAGGTGAGGTTGTGCAAGTCACTCGGCAGCTTCTCCAGCTTATCACATGCCCTTAACGTCAATGTCTCAAGCCCGCAAGACAACCCCAGACATTGTTGCATCCCCCGCTTCTCTTCTTCTGATTTGTCTGTGTCCCTGTCCACGTCGTCTCCTTCACCGCCCTGTGGCACCAATGAAATAAGTTGGGGGCATTCGTTTACATCCAAAACACGGAGGGAGTTGAGAAAGTGAGACTTCTGTTTCAATCTCCCAATTTCATCCATCTTCCACAATGATGTCAGTTTTTCACACCTACTAATACTCAGTTTTTCAAGTTTCGGCAGCCGTTGCAGGACTACTCCCGGAAGATGCGTGAGCTCTGGAATGCTTTCGATCTCCAAGGCTGCAATGGAGCCGAGCATCATCATTTGGTGATGAGCGTCGACAACATCCACGTTCTGAATCTTCAAGCTAGTTACTGGCGGCAGCAATTTACTTGCATCTTCATCTTCTTCTAAACACTTCCAATTTACATTCTCGAACATCCATCTCTAGGATAGAATGCCTTGTAAGTGCAATCAACAATTTATCACATTTTATAACTTCTAACTTCTGTAGATTTATGCCATCGGGTAAGAACAAAAATAATTTTGGACAATTTATAACATGCAACTTTTGCAAACGAGGAAAACAACAGTCACCACCAACGGGATACAACCAGGTAGACCAATTCTCCATACCCTTAAATTCCAAAATCTTCAGTGATCTAAAAGCTCCTCTCTCCTTCCCATAACATTCTTCCCCCACGTCCACTATACCACCCATATTTCGAATTCGAATTTCAGCCAAAGCTGGAAGCTTTCCCAGGGGTGGCAATTTGGTACACTTTCCACAATTTGCTAACTTTATCACCCTCATTTTTGAGAACCTATCATCCCCAACCCAACCAGGGAAACAAAGACCATCGTAGCCATCGATAATTAAATTTTCCAAAAGTTCATGTGGTTGCAACTCCTCAAAGACAATGAAAGAAACGCCCGCGAATCACCATGATCAGAATTCCACTGTAATTCCAATGACCGTAGGCCGTCTTTATTCATTAACTTCGCTTCCCTTGCTTCTTTAGCATAGCGAATGTTTTCAAGAAATGAAATTGAGATATTTCCACCGGCATAGCTACCAAATTATTTGGACCAGTGCAATCAAGATACCTTAAGTTTACGAGCTTCCTCATTTGAGTGGGAAGTGTCCTAAGTCTCTCACACCCCTCTAATTTCAATGCCAGCAAATTATAAAGTCTGCTAGTTGATTCAGGCAATCTTGTAATATAATTGTAAGAAAGGTCAACAAGCCTTAGATGTATTAGATCGCCAATGTCGGAAGTTCTCTAATGCAATAACTGTTTAAGCAAAGAACCCGAAGATATTTCAATTTCATCAACAATTCCAGCGGAACATAACTCTTAAAAAAATCGAAATACCAGTCGCTAAATGATTGAAATGCCCGCAATTTTTTTGTCCTCTCAAAGGCCTCAAATTTCGTCTTGATTCCATCAAAACGGCAATATGACGAATAACGAACTTGTGCGGGGTGGCTACCTACTGTATTACAATCTCCATCAAACCTGAAACATGACTTACCCGCTACGATTGTAGCCATATCACTAATCAAGTCGTGCATCAGAAATTGGGACGGATTATAGGGCGACGGTTGGAAAAGTGATCGAGACACTAATTCACGAAAATATCTACCACCCGTCACCTCTACTTGAACACTTCCTTCTGCCGAAACTAAGCCTTGAGCTATCCACATCATCACGACCTCCTCTTCCCCAAATTCATAGTCTTCTGGGAACACAGAGCAATAGGAAAAACAACGTTTCAAGTGCGGTGGAAGATGAAAGTAACTCAACATTACAACTGCAGGCATACGATTTTCCTCTCTTCCCGATGATTCATTTTCCAATAGATCCCAGATGCAAGTGTTTAATTTTGCCTCCCAACCCGGGCCTGGACTTCCACCGCGCAAAACCCCAGCAAGTAATTTGGCAGTCAGCGGAAGGCCTTCGCACTTGTCCAAAATTTTCATACGGAAACGCACTGCCTCTGATTCGAAAACGGAATTTCTTTTATCAACTACATGTTGCAAAAATACGGACCAACAATCATCGTCGCATAAGGTTCCCAGGCGATGAATTTTCATCGGATCATCAGTTTGCATCATGGAAGCCACTCTTTCGTCTCGAGTTGTGACTAATATTTTACTCCCCGGTGCTCCCATTCCGAATGGGGATCGAAGTTTATCCCAATGTTCAGAGTAGTTCCTGCTCCACACATCGTCCAATACAAGTAGGAACCTTTTTCCACCTACTACGTCCTTGAGTTTAGACTGAAGTTGAATCAGTCCTCTCAAATCGTATGCTCGGGAAGTGAATGACTCAAGAATATCCCAGCCTTAGATATCAAAAAGCGGCGGCTCCTGCTGCTTCACGGATTCGTAGACATGACGAGCCAAGGTAGACTTGCCAATACCTGCCATGCCAACAATGGCAATTACCTCCACATTCTCGTCCCTGCTTTGCAACTGTTCAATTATCCTTTCCTTTTCTTGCTCCCTTCCGAACACCCGGGCATCGAACGCATACGCGGTGGCTTCCAATGGTCTTTGCAATTTTGCCGGTGGTGCAGTGGATGGATTGTGATCAGTGGCAGTAATCTTCGTGAGGATATCCATCGTACGCATTCGATCACAAAAAGCGTCCAAACGACTGTTGAGCTCATCCACGTTCTTTGAATACTTGCCAGAATTGAATCTAGAACCAACATCACGTGCCTTTGTAACAATCGCAAGAGTCAAACTAGAGAGAGAAATAGAGCTGCTGGTGTTGATGCGCCTGGCCTCCTCTGCCTCTTCCTCTTCCTCTTCCTCTTCCTCTTTTTGCATAGCTTTGGTGTTGAGTTCATCCAAGAAGTCATCGACATCGAAAGCCCAGTCCCTGAGTTCCTCCAACCACTCATTAACCCCCGTTTCTCGAACCAGCGTATTCTCAGCAAGGGCAATCACTGGGTTAATGATACGGAGATTTTTTTTCAACTTGTCGATGCCAGCACTGATTTCTTTTGGCGTCACGAATTTAAGCAGCACGGGAGGAGCCAGTCTGTCGAACAGCACTTGCAAGAACGCCCCCAGAAATACCTCCGCGACCGGCATTTTGGTATTTTCTTCTGCTTTGGGTTTACTAATTTGGTGCGAGTGCGGGGGGTTGTGAAAAACAGAGGAGCCAACTGGAGAAACAAAGGAAATTTCTATTTGGCTTGTGAATTGGAAAGTAATGGTTGTGGTGTCGTGGAAGAATGAATAATTGAATGAATAGAAAAGGGCACCGACATTGACTAGTCTTTGGGGCGGAGCTGGAGCAAAATAAAATATAAATAAAATATTTTCTATTTGGGCATGGACTCACTTCCCGTTCCATTGATGTGATAGCACTCACGGATGTATAAAATATAAATAAAATACAAAATATAAAAAACTAATAATAATAATAGTGTACACCAAGACGCCTATTATTGAAATTACCCTGTTTCCTTCATTGAACAATATAATTAAGATAATATGAAATGATTTCGACTTAGATATTAGTAGCGATTTTCTATAAAAATTTAATTTTTTATTAAAAAAATAATAAGTCATAAATTTTTAACTTTAAATTTTATATTTAAATTTTTTAATATATTAAAAAGTATTTACTCTCTATAATGTATATTGTATTTTTATTTTATATTAAATTATCAAAATAACATTATTAAATAAAATTACTATAAAATATTATTTTAATTATATAAACAAATAAATAAATACTTTATTGTGTTTATTTAAATAAAAAAATTAAATAATTTAAATTTATTAAAATAAAATAATAATAATAAACAGTTGCGCTAGCCAACACACATGGACGGGTTGTGGCCCTTGGACTCACTAAACGGGCCACCCCATTTAGGCCTACATTTTAAACGGATTAGTCTTGGCTCAGCTCGGCCCATAGGAGCCCACGGGCTGGCCCGTGTTTTATTATTTTATTTTTAAAAAAATTAAAATTAATCAATATAATTGAATATAACTAATATTATTTTAATTTTATTTTACAATTATTCATATATGAAATCTAATTGCTTAATTAAAGTTATATAATATAATATATGCATTAAATTTTAATGTATTTAAGTATTAAAAAAAACCTCGCGGGCTAGCCCACAGCCCGCATGGGCCAGGCCTAAATAGAGCGGGCCTAAACGGACCAGCCAATATAGGCCCGTATTTTAAATGGACCGAGCCTTGATCGGCTCGGCCCTCTCCAAGCCCGCGGGACTAAGCCCGTTTTACACCCCACAGTCACACCATACAAACGATTGATTGACCGACAAAGCTTTTCGTTTACGCATTTGACAATTCGTGAACGCGCGAATGATGGAAAGAGCTATTACCGTGCTTAAATTAAGTGAGACTAGGAATATAAATAAATTAGTAATTGGTTTGTTTGATTGTAACACAATTATATATTTTTTAGTATAATACAATATCTTAATTAATGGGACAGTATTATGATTTTATTTTTTTAAATATTTCTTATAATACAAATATAATTTATATTTTTTAAATATAAAAATAATACATATACATATAATATGATGAGAATAAGGAATAAAAAGAAATAAACTTTTATGAAATTTCAATAAAACTCTTTCATTCTCAGGAATTTAACCTACCAAACATAGGAATTGAAATTAAATGAAATGCAAAAACCTTGGATCCCTATTTTCTTATCATGTGGTATAGGACCATTTTCAACTCATATTATAAACCTATTCCAATTATCCCAAATTAAACCTGTTCCATAAGGTGCTAAAAGGCTTTCAAGTTAAACTTAGTGTCCAACACCTTCATCGTGTTTTCGTGTCAACACAAACATACCTTTTCATGATGGATGCATGTCATAAAATTAACTTGTTAAATAATTTTTGTCACCCTAAATCAAACATGATTTTGCCATGTTGAAGAGTGAACAAATTGAAAGGGTAATAATCCATTTTGCCCTATATCTCAATGTAATTAATTAAGATAATTATTTTGGTCTCCAATACTCTTAAAAATGTTCAAATACTTCTGAATTTTGTATGATAAAATATACTTATACTTTCGTGAAATGGTCATCAATAAAGGTAACAAAGTAATTATGAGGACCCGTTGTCATGGGGTCAGATTTCCTGCGCCTCTCAACCCATTGCGGCACTTAGTTTCTCTATCCACAGTCCGCTAAGTTTAGCCTTTGAGGATTGAAGCGCACGTAGACTGGTTTCGCCTTGCCACTGGGCTCATCAGGAGAACGACTCCAGGTTCCTGACCGGCCGTTTGTGTAAGGATGGCCAAATCCCTTCTTCAACGTCAAGTCTTCGACTAGCGGCGTGCTCCTCGCATTCAACCGGGTCGGCACGTCTGAACTCCGAAGGGGTTCCATCCGTTTTCCTCCACGAACTGCCTGGAACCTTCCGCTGCGCACCATCTACGCTTTCAACCAACCCCTTTCTTTTACGTAGCACGAATATATTCCTGAATCTACTGAGAAACGTCCCGCCAGCACCACGCTGCTCGGGTCGTGACATTCTCCTTCACTCAATCCTCGCAACGTCCTCGTTGCGTTTGTCGACATCGCTTCCCCGCAGGCGATGGAATCGTTACCTCGACGCCCTCCCACTCGCCCAATGTCAACAGCTTGGACATTGCTTCCCCGCATGTTGCAACACCTTTACCAAGATACTCGCCCGCTCGCCCAATGTCCAAAGGATAGGAAGCTTCTAAGATAGCTCCGACGTGCTCCATCGTTACTGTTTATTGAATTATGAATGCATTGAATGTTTGTCCTATAAGTCCTGTAATTTTAGTTTATTTTTGTTAATTTGTATGTATTATGGTAAGATTATTGGACGTCATATTTAATTTATAAAATTTATCACGCATCTGTATTGAACTATGATCATCGACTATCAATGGGATTGAATTAACTTTGCCAGTTTGGGAACACCTA
>CM042090.1:220757-368257 GCA_023512835.1 Taxillus chinensis
TGATAACTGCAAAATTTTTTTTAATGCATTTTTTTAATAGTTTTCTCCAATTTCAGTTATTTACTGTTTTATTCATTTTTATATATTTAATATTAATTTTGGTGATTTTTAATGTTAAATTGATTATTCTAATTTTAATATTAATTCTCTGGGCTTAATTGATTATTTTAATTTTAATCTTAGTATAATTTCTCTCTCTATATATTTTAGTTAATTGATTAATGTTTTTATTTTTATTTTAATATACTATTGTTTTGTGTTTCACTTGTTGTTGTTATTATTATTATTATTATTATTATTATTATTTGTTTTTGCATGTTACATAGGTTAGAGAGTAAAAGGAGAATTGGAATGAAGAGAAATTTGGGCTTCACGTAAGGTGAGGAAGAGAAATTAATGGTGTGGGGTCTACATTGAAGAAAAGGAAGTACTTGTGATTAAAAAATGGCAATACGCGAGAATGGTGAAAGAATTAGAAGGAAAGCTTAATTTTGGTGGGCCACACATTGATTTAATGGAAAGAATGGCAAGTATATATGTGACGTGAAGAGAGGGCAGGGAGGAGAAGGCCCAGACGTAGCGCCTACATTCCGCCGCTTCAGCCATCCCTTCATCAGATCCAAGCAGCGCCGTCTCCATACCATTCAAACGGCCAGCCGCATCGACGCATTAATTCCACATCAGGCAGGGCGGAGCAGAGTAGGAGAGATCATTCAGGGCCTTCTGCGCGACATTGCAGGACTGTTCCTGTATTTTATTTTCTATTTTAATTTTTTTTATTTGATTTAGCTTCAAACTTCAATTATTATTTTGAATCTTTGTTCTTCATCTTAATAATTTATTTAGGTGCTATGGTTTGCAATTTGTTCCTCTATCTGTTTTAAATTCTTTGCAATTAATTTGAGGTTGTAGTTAATTGTGGATTGTTTAAAGCATGATTTTTAATTGTGATTAATTCGTGGTTGCGGTTAATTAATTTTGAGATGTGAAGATTATTTTTCGTAGTGAACGATTTGGTCTTTCAAATGCAAAACATAATCGTCCGTACGATTGGTACGAGTTCAAGTCTGATTTCTAGTGCGAATTCATAATTTAATTATAATCATAGAATCTTGGTTTAATTGAATTATGGGGCCTTAAATATGTTATTGTATTTTTAGAAGATAATGATAAATAATAATTGAAGTGAGAGGTTAAATCAATTGCGTTTTTAGTTAATTAGTTTTATTTATATATTTAATTAAATTTTCTCTAACTCAGAACTCACTCACTATGATGAACTGTCTAGTGTAATATGCTCCTGCACCTCTTGACCTTCAACAACGCCTATACCAAACTCACTATCTGTTCGTTGAATGTAGAAAGATAAAGCTAGATGAACTCACTATTAATCTTGCTCTCAGTCCTCTTATCTCTACATACAATACGAACTTTTCTTTGTTTTGCATCTCTTGTATGTATCTTGATACTTTGTGTATACTCTGAAAAAAATTTGACGCTCTCATTCTGAAGTATGGCATATACCTCTCTTTTATAGGACAGTTGTTACATAAACAACCATCTGCTAGGGTTAAACATATTCCATTTTTTATCTCCATCGTTGAAACATATCATTCTAGTCTCAGATAACATCTACGTGTTGATTCTGATACTTACTATGCTCAAATATGTTGTCCGAATAACTTACTTAAATGGCAACCTTATCTGCGTTTTGATCCTTCAATTAGTCAAAGCCTCAAAAATAACTGCCTCATAGCCTTGTAAATATACTTCACAAATGGACTACGACCTTCGACTCTAAACCTTTGGATGTTTAAGTCAAAACCTTCGGATCTTCGAGTCTTATCTCTTATCTCTACCACCATCAGCGACTCTAGTTTAAAGTCAGTGACACCTTGATCTTCGGGTTTGCAAGTCTTCGAGTTTCCAATTTAGAGCCAGCGACCAATTGAACTCTGACTTAGCTAATCTTCAACTCATATCAATAGGTCTTTAAATCTTTGACCCTTCGAGCTTCGACTCTGTAATACCATCACTCTTCGCCCCATGGGTCTTCGAGTCTTCAAATCTACGAGACCGCTACTCTTCACTCGATTGTACTTTGGGTCTTCGAGTTTATGAGTGTTCGATTCTGTGGACCTTCAAATCTACGGATCTTCGACCCTGCGAATCTTTGACCCAATGGATCTTCAAGTCTATAGATCTTTGACCCTGGGCAGATTATAATAATACATAGTTAGACTCCCTCTACGAGCTCACTCTAAGATATCACTCTACGAAATTATCTAATCAAGTACAAAATGCTGCTTTCCACTTACAAAACATGAACTATTGACAACAATGTTAACCCAAGAAAGGTTGTGGGAATAATAAAAAGCTTACTGAAGTAATTGATCGAGGTCCAAAGAATGCTACTTACACATCACCAGCGATACAAAAACAAATTTTATATGTTTTTTCTTCTGAAATGAAGGAAATAATTCGTGATGAAATTGGTGACACAAAGTTTTACCTAATAGTTGATAAAACTCGTGATAAGTCAATGAACGGGCAAATGGCTATAGTTTTAAGATTTGTTGACAAGAATGATTGTGTATGAGAATGCTTTTTTGGCCTTGTTTATGTTCCTGATACTGTAGCATTAACCTTGAAAAAAGATATATATTATATATTATCTAAACATCAGCTAGACATTCAAAATATTCGAGGCCAAGGATATGATGGTGCAAATAATATTCAAGGGGGGGGGGGGATGGGTTACAAGATTTGGTTTTAAAAGATTTTCCATATGCTTAATACATTCATTGCTTCGTGCATTGCTTGTAGTTGAGTGGCAACATTAAAAGAAATCATTCATATTTAGCAATTTTTTACCAATTTAAATTCTATTATCAATTTTGTTTGTGTTTCATGCACTCAGTATGAAGATTTGCAAGTTGCATTAGCTGCTCAAAATGCTTACATGATTACAATTAATGAGATAGAGAGTGAAAAGGGACTTAATCAAATTAGTTTGCTACAGCTGGCGGGAGATACACTTTGGAGTTCTCACTTGAGATCAGTTTCCAATTTGATCAAAATTTATAGTACAGCCTGTGAAGTTATTCTTAAAATCATTGATGTGGGAACTGCTTCTTCCCAACGAGCAGAAGTTGATTCAATTCATCAGGTAATGACTTCATCTGAATTTGTATTTATCTTACATTTGATAAAAGATACTATACAGATCACTGATTATCTATGTCAACCATTGCAATCAAATCTATTTTAAGTGTCATGCATCTTATTTCATCTACTAAAAAGAATATCCAAGGATATAAGGATGATAAATGAGAAGTTTTACTTGACAAAGTAAAGTCGTTTTGTAATAAGCGCAATATAATATACCAAATATTAATGTTCATTATGTTGAGAGGAGAGGTTGAGCTCGTCTTCAACAAATGGACTTTACACTTTAGCATCATTACCGTGTAGATATTTTTTGTGTTGTAATAAATTCTCAATTGTAAGAATTAAATCATCGATTTAGTGAGCAAGCGGTAGAGTTGCTTATTTTTGGGTTAGCTCTTGATCCTAAAATTTCATGTGAGTCTTTCCGAATTAATGACATTTATCGATTAGTATATAAGTTTTATCTACAAGACTTTACTGATCTTGAAAAAAAAAAACAATTAAAAATGGAACTTCATCATTATGAGTATAATGTAGTTCAAGATTTAGGTTTTCAAGGATTATTCAATATTTCCAAATTATGTCAATGGTAAGTCAAAACCTAAAAATTAATTATTTACCAACTTATTTTTAAAGTTATTGTATTTCTACTTACTCTTCCTATTTCTACTGCAACTACTAAACGAGCATTTTCAGTTATGGATATTATCAAGACTAGGCTTCATAAGCAAATTGAAGATGAGTTTCTGGTAGATTCTTTGATGATTTACATCGAAAAAAATTGCTTTAATGCTTATTACAGATCCAATCATAGATGATCTTCGAGATATGCAAGCACGATGGGTTACATTTTGATAAGATTTTGAACTGAAGTTTAAAATGTATTGTGAAACAACTAGCTATGATTTTTTTTATTTAATTGTTTATCTTTATGTTAAAACTGAAATAAAGGTCAGTTTATTTTTATATATTACTTTATATATTTTGAATTTGTATCCCACAATCAAACTTCCTGATCCGTCCTTGCCTCCACTTAGATACATCAATATTTAGATTTAAAAGCAATTAAACTAATAAAAAAAATTCGAATATAAAATTGTGAAATATATAAAGACTATTTGTGAATCATACCCAAGTTTGTTATATAAGAATATCTATATCAATAACTAAAATAATATTTAACTAAAAAATTATTCTGATAAATTAGCTATTGTATTAGTTAAATTCAATTACAGCTATAATTTTATTTAAATATAGCTAGACTTATAATTTGGCCACATCAATCACGCACCTCACCCTCCTCCCAAACCCCACAACATACCCTTCCATTTATTCTCCAAATCCGTCAACTTTGATAAAGAAATCGACGTAATTGATACATACATGGTAGTTGCCCCTGTAGTTGAAGTCCAATTTCCTGAACCCCTGGTCATCGGGGTCGTTGAAAAAGTAGCCAATGTCGGTGGCATAGATGGACGTGAGGAAGTTGATGTCAATACCGATGTGGTTGTCGTTGATATCGTTATACTTCTAGCTGGCGAGCAAGTCGAACTTAACCCCAAGGACATGGTTGTTGGACCGGCTTGTGTTAGATAAGTTGAAGAGGCCGAGAAAGTTAGAGGAGGTGATGTTATCCCATTGATGTCAAGGCGGGAATGAAGAGAAAGATGGTGATGTGACCTGGGAGGATGTTTGAGTAGGGAACCACAGAGAAGATGAAGGAGGTGGAGAAGGGCATGACAAGAGCTGAGTTTGGGTCCTTAGCAAGGATCTTGGAAGGGAATAAGGCACTATTGGAGAGGGAAATAGCGCCGGAGAAAGATCACGCCGAATAGAGAAAGCAGCAGAGAGATGGTACACAAATCAATAAGAGGTGTTAGGTTTTCTAAGGATAAATTAGAAAGAATTAATTTAAGCAAAAAAATCTCTAAATATACTGCTGAAGATGTTGCTAGGCAAAGGTAATTTAAGCAAGGTAAATGTAAATTTAGATAAAACTATTAGAGATTATCTAACATATTTATTGAGTCCCTCCTCAATAGGCAACGTATCCATAAATCATGTCACACCTTTTGCTCATAAAATTCTATTTAACCAATCCCTTATACATACACACATCGTATCTTATAAAAAAATGTCAGCCCTTCGGTTCTAAATGTTAGGGGTGGGCAACGGATACTCGCCCGTGCTACCCCGCCCGCTATCCACTCCACCCCCGCTATGCGGGGCGGGTTATCCCGCTCAGGCAAGAGTGGGGTGCGATTTTTAAACTTGACACCCCACCCTAGGCGGAGATGGAGATGGGTAATAGGTAGTGGGATACCCCGCCTCGCCCCCGCCCCGATGAATTTTAATAATGTTTATTTATAGTGTTATAATATTTTAAATATTATTATTTATGATTTTTGATAGCTTTGAATGATATTTATTATTGTAAAATTAAATTATTTTTGATAATTTTTAGGTTAAAAATGATGTCAAAATTTGATTTAAGCTAAAATTATTGATATGAACAGATCTAATAAAAAGCGATAACAAGATGCAAGCAAATGAAGCCTCATTCGCAGACACATTAAAGAAAACATAACTTGTCCCGCCTACATATGGAATAAGATACAATCTTAAAATGTAATCTACTACCTAAGCGATGCCAAGAAGCGGTAATAGGTTGATTCTGCCCCCGATAGTATCTGAATTACTCGTATCAACTATTTCGTAGAGCCTCTAAAAGACATGATTGTCTTAAAAGAGAGATCAAAAAAAGTCGGTAGTGGGGAGCAGGCGGATGAAGCCTCCCCCCGCTAACCCCACCATAGGACGGTGTACCCCGCCCCGCCTACACATGGGGCGGTGTATGGTTTTAAAAAAACCCCGCTATAGCACCCCTACTAAATGTATAACGTTAATGTAATCAATCACAGTTGCAAAATAAACTTTTCAATAATTTTCATTAATATCATGGTAAAAAGATATAGACTTATTTGGTACGAGTTTTTATTTATGTATTTTCTTTTTTGCATTTCATTAGAGTTCATATTGAATTCTAATATGAAAACAATTTCTGTTTGATAGGAGAGAGAATATGTTTTAAAAAGTATGTATTTTTTTAAAATTGAGTCCCAAAAATTAAAAAACAAATTGATAAACCAGAGTAAAAAATATAGGTAAAGTAAAAAATTTAAAATTTTATAAATTATTTGAGTTTTTCGACGGAATAGGTTAAAATTTGAAAACAGAAAATAGTGAGAAATAGTTTTTTAAAATAACTATGGAAACCACCTATTTTGAAAACCAAATTCTAAAATTAAATAGTTTTAAATTTATTTGGATCCACTATTTTTAAAAACAATCATGTTTTTTTAAAAATAATTAGTACACCAAATGTATCATATTATTATCCTAATTCAATTCTCATATAGGCAATACAATAAAGATGCATTTCACTAGCCACCAATTGGCAATTCTCATAATTATCTGTTATAAATTAAATATAAAGGTTAAAACACTAGTAACAGATTCCTTATAAGAGTCTATTTTCTTTTATTTAAGAAAAAAAGTAAAAATGTCATAAAATCATTTCCATAACAGATATTCTATATTTAAATTTATCTATGATGTTTGTACAGTGTTTGATAATATATTATGAAGTATTGTTCACTCTCTATGGTTATTAAATTATAAAGAGTAGTTTTTGAAAATTAATATTTAAAAGATAAAAAGTAAGAAAGACAATTAAATAATAAAAATTAATGTAAAAAATTATTTTAATGATATAAAGAATAATTAAGGGAATATACTATGGTGTGCATGTTTATAAAGAATCAAAAAGTAGTTTAAATCTTTAAATTTATGGAAAACAACAGGAAAGCTGTTGTTAGTATATTTATGTCATGGGATTAGGATTTTCACCTATGCGGCACTTGGTTACCCTGCAGATGCTCCAAGTAAGCTTAACCGTTCAGAGCACACATAGACTGATTTCGCCCTACTTTAGGCTCATCAGGAAAATGACATCCGTTTTCGACCAGTTTGTGTAGGGATGTCTAAATTCCTCTTCATCGTCAAGTCCATGACTAGCAGTGTGCTTATCGTATTTAATCGAGTTGGCATGTCTGAACTCTGAAAGGGCTCTCATCGATCTCCTGCACAAACTGTCTCATAGCCTTTCCATCCGCACCAGCTAGGGGTGTAAAATGGACCACCGGTCCATAGACTAGCCCATAGTCCGTGCGTGTAAAGACCTGTATTTGAGTACGACTAAGAGATAGCAATTCTAGGTGGATGGAAACATCTAGATGATATTGTGTTCATCGATGAGCATTTTAACTATATTTGAGCCCGATTTTGGGTCGAGGCCCAAAAGGCCCATTGGTTGACTTTTTTGGGATTTATTAGTTAACCTTGCGTTTGAGCAGTTAGTTGAGTTAGAAAATATCTAGATGGTGATGTGCTCATCATTTTGAGCGTTTTGATTGTATTTGGGCTCAATTTGGAGTTCGTGACTATAATAGGGTATTTTATTATTTTGGAAATTTATTGTTGTAATTACAGCAGAGATATAAATAGTGGGGGAGAGAGAAAGAATGCACTTTTGTGTTTTTTGTTGGAGCACCATGCGCGGGAGAGGAGCTGTGGAAATTAGGGATCCGATTTTGGGTGTTTTGAGCCGATCCAATCCATAAAATAGCTTCCATGTAGGTGTTCCTTTACTTTTTTACTCTTTAATATTTAACATGCAAGAATTAAGTAATTTCATTAATTTCGTGGTGAACCCTAAGAATTGGGGAAAACTCGAATTTGGGATAAAAACCTTAAGGTTAATTTGTTCATGTAGCCTAACTTGGCTAGGAGGGATTAGAAGCTCATTTTAGGATGAATTAATGCTTAGAACTGTATTTTTGGAGTCATCTGTCACGGGGTCAGCCTTTATAGCAGCTTAACCTGTGCAGCACCTAGTTCCCACCCGTACGGAGGAACGCTAGGTCAGCCTAACTCGTCGCATTTAGATCGGAACCCATCGATCCGTTGTAAAGCAATTGTGTAGGGAAGCGCTTAGCGGAAAATCGATTTAAACGAAGGCAACAAACGATTGTATTGAATGCTTGAAAGCTTTACAACATCACTCCCCTACATATAGATGTTAACACTTTTCTGGCTATGTCACCAGGAGACATCATATATGATCGAAATCTCTACAACTTACTTTATAAGCTAAGTACAACACTTTACAAAGGGGAAATACCCCAAATAGCCTTAGTGTGCTAGGATAAGCCTTGATCCGTGACATTCTCCCTCACCCGATTTCGCAGCGTCCTCGTTGCGTCTTCGGCTTCCTCGAGCTCGTCAAACTGCCTGATGTAGCGTTCGACTCCTTCACGGTACTCTTCAATCTCCTTAGAGAATTGCCCCAAATCCTCTTCCTTCTCCCAGCTTGCCTCTTCAACCGGCTTGTTCTTCCATTGGACGTAGTACTTCACCCGGCTTGGATCTACGCCTCTTCTTGGCACGACTCTACGAGAATGGATTTTCTCTATCTCTTTGTCGTAGGTCTTGCCTGTTGATGCTGTTGGTGTCCGCACCGTCCGTTGTCCGCTCGTATCTTCCAAGTCTTCGTGGTAAGGCTTGAGCAAACTAACGTGGAACACCAGATGCCTTTGTAAGCTAGTCGGGAGGTCCAGTTTGTATGAGACCTTCCCAACTCTCTTAAGTACTTTGAAAGGCCCCTCATATCGGCGCACCAAACCCTTATGCAATTGTCTGAGCGCTTTGGTTTGGCGCGGAAGGAGTTTGAGCATCACCATGTCTCCTTCCTGAAATTCCAAGGGCCTCCTTTGTTGATCCGCCCACTTTTTCATCTTCTTCGCCGCTTTGTGCAAGTATGCCCTGGCCAGATCCGTCTGTTCATGCCATCCTTTTGCAAACTTGAACGCCGCGGGGCTCTTTCCAGTGTACCCCCGAGTGATGGAGGGGGCGTCAATGGTTGTTTCCTAGTTGCGAGTTCGAACGGGCTCTCGTTCGTGGACTCGCTATTCTGCAAGTTATATGACATTTAGCTGCGGGGACTACAATTGGGTTCCACTTTTAGGTCCCTAGGGAGGAACTGCATATGCACCACTGCAGGTGGGAAGACAAGTGGGGCGTCATCAGATTATTCCCGTGCTCTTTGGCATGGAAGAGTGTGACTTCACTTACAATGAGAACCATGCTCACGAAAGAAGGCAAGAAGATGTATCAAGCATGGTCCACACCACACAAGATCCAACCCAACTACTCAAAACCTGGTGTTTACCCCGCATACATATCTTGGAGGGCACAACTCAAGCCACGACTAACCTCGACATGAAGGCTATCCTCCAGGAGAATCAGACTTTAAGGCAGCAGATCCAGAGGCTAGAAGCATCTCTAGAAGGAGCTCTTCAAAGGCTGCAGCTGAGGGAAAAATAGATCGAGACGATAATGAAGCAGAGGGAGGAAGCAGGTGAACGACCACCCCAGAGAAAGAGGCGCCATGCTCCTTAGGAGATGACTGGAAGAATGCCTTAAGATCATGTAGTGATAGCTTTCATTTTACATGGCATTTCCGCATTGTATGTTTGTATTGAGTGTTTGTATTGTGTGTTTTGTTTATAATAAAGTTGTTTGTTTCTTTAACCCTCTGCATAGACATTCATGCATACATGCATATCAAATGAAAAATCAAATAAAAATTCCCTTGTACCCAGGTGGGTAACAGCCTCCCTCCAGGATTGCGCACTCTTACAATCTCAGATCCCGGCGTAATCAAATACCTCAACCGCAGCCAATGGCAGAAGAAACAGAGAACAGACTCATAGGGTTAGAATAGTCACAACAAACCCTACAGGGGCAAATGTCTACAATAATGGAAATGCTCACAAAATTGACTGAAGAAAGAGGAAGACTTCCGACAGGGGGAACTACCAATCACCATCAAGAGCAGGGACAGGAGGCCATTCAGTCACCCAACCTGGCTCCAAGCCAGGCGCCCACATACCATCCTGCTATGGCACAACCTCCAACTCTAAATCAAACTCATTTCACTATGCCTGCACCGGGAAATGTAATGGAAGCGATGGGTTCCCCAGCTCCTTAGGAAAATATTGAGTCTCCCGCTCCATGCCGACTCGAGGAAAGATTGAAAGCCGTAGAAGGCATGGACATCTATGGCATGACCAGCCCACAAGACTTATGCTTAGTCCCTGGAGTGGTGCTACCGCCAAAATTCAAAATGCCAGAATTTGAAAAGTTCAATGGGACCCGATGTCCCAGGACACATCTGGCCATGTATTGTCAAAAGATGGCTGCTTATGCTGTTGAAGACAAGCTCCTCATGCATTGCTTCCAGGAAAGCCTAACCGGGGCATCTCTTCGCTGGTACTTTCAACTAAATGGAAACCGTGTCAAGACATGGAAAGAATTAGCTACTTCCTTCTTGGCACAGTACAAACATGTCACCAAGCTGGCGCTAGATCGATTAACCCTGCAGTCCATGGAAAAGGTATCCGAGGAGAATTTCAAAGATTATGCACGAAGATGGAGAGAGGCCGCTGTGGAGGTCCAACCTCCTCTTACCGAAAGAGAACTCACCACTCTTTTTATCAACACACTAAAAGGCGTATACTATGAGAAGTTGATAGGTAACGTCTCTAACAGCTTTGCAGACTTGGTTACATCCGGTGAACGTGTAGAAAGTAGAATTAAAGGCGAAAAGCTAAAGGGTGATGCGGCTGAGGTATCAAAACGGTTTCAACCACCAGCAAAGAAGAAGGAAAATGAGAGTAACCTGGTATACCAAGCACACCAGTCAATACAACCAACATTCTACTAAGCGCCAGGATGCTACAGAGGGTCACCAGTAGCTGCTTATGCTGCACCTGTTCCATCTTCCCAATTCATGCCATACTTGCCGCAAGGAGGGGTCCCATTTCCATACTCAATGGTACCTAACTCATTTCAACCGAGAACGCCATACCTAGAGCAACCAAGGCCAGCAACTCAGGAAGGACCAGGAGCCTCATTCCAAGGACAGGGGCAACCAAGGGCCCCGACCCAGCAAGCAGGAGTGAATCAGGCTTCTCGTCGACCACGACAAAAGTTTGATCCAATTTCAATGACTTATGCAGAATTATACCCTAAGCTCTTAGAGGCAAGGATGGTAACCCCTATACCCTTGGGAGAAATAAAGACTCCTCCCCCGGCCTGGTATAAGCCGGATGCTTGATGTGAATATCATGCGGGGGACTGGACATGATATCGAAACCGTATAACCCGGTGTGGTGGGACACCAAATGTGTGCGGATCCGCTTCAGAACATTCCCATGACGTGGCCAATATCACAACAAGGACGGCTAGAGAAAGTTTCACAAATACAAATGGAGAAAAGCTATTTGTTTAACTCCTCGTGCAGGAATATGGATATATACTTGCTCCCGACACATTGAAGACGGAGGACAGAGTTGGAGAAAGAATGCCTTTATCACAAAATGTCACGGGGGCATGACATCGAACACTGTAGCGAGTTTGCTAGCATGGTACAAAAGCTCATGGACCAAAGGATGATCGAATTCTCAAGATGAGGAATGGACAACCAAAGCCACATGATCCAAGGAGATGACCCACACAAATCGCCATAGGTGCCAACACCCCTTGTCTTAAATGTTAAGGCTCCGGAGATCCTGCTACTGCCACATGGAATCAAGCCTCTCACTATCCATGCCTTAAGTCTCGTGCCAGACAAGGGGGGGGGAGAACTGAAATCCCATAACTACCACATGGAATTGCACCTCTCACCATAGGTGTTCCTGCTCCTTTCCCTTATAAGACTGATAAGGCAATCCCATGTAACTACAGTTGTGAAGTAGTCCAGGGAGCCACCACAGCAGAAAAAAAGACCAGGAGTGGTCGAGCATATGCCCCTGATATGGCTGACAAAGCAAGGAAGGAAAAAGCTGTAAAACCAGACATTGCGCCAACGCTGGAGGCAACGAGGAAAGGAACACCAATCACTGAAGAAGAGACAATGGAATTTTTGAAACTCATGAAACAAAGCGAGTATAATATTGTGGATCAACTAAGCTGACAACCGGCTCGCATCTCCTTGCTCTCATTAATGATGGATTCCCAACCTCACCGGGAAGCACTACTGAAAGTTCTAAGCCAGGCCTACGTTCCACCGACCGTCTCAGTGGCAAATGTTGATGAAATCGCCAGTAACCTCATCATGAACAACGTCATTAGCTTTGGAGATGACGAGCTACCCCAAGAAGGAAAGGGGCACATAAAAGCTCTGCACATCACGGTCAAATGCAAGGAGCACACCATAGCCCGTGTACTCATTGACAACGGCTCGGCCTTGAACATTATGCCCTTGCATATACTGCAGCAACTTCAAATTGACGCGTCCTATATGCGTCCATGTACAATGAAGGTACGGGCATTCAATGGAGGAAAGCGTGACATGGTGGGAACTCTGGATATTCCACTAATGATTGGGCCAACTACTTTTACGGTGGAATTTCAGGTGATGGACATCATGCCATATTACAGCTGTTTGTTGGGAAGGCCCTGGATCCACATGGCAGGAGCGGTGCCATCAAGTCTCCATCAGAAGATGAAGTTTGTGATGGGGGACCAGCTCATCTGCATCTCTAGAGAGACAAGTTTCCTCGTCAACAAACTGGCATCAGTTCCTTATATTGACAGCAACGAAGATGTGCCAGAATGCTCCTATCGGGCTTTTGAGATGGTGAATGTCGCTTCTGCCCTAGACCATCGTCTCTCGAAGGCAGCAAAAATGGTTGCAGCCACTATGATCAAATAGGGGTACAAACCGGGGCAAGGATTAGGCCTGACAGCTCAAGGGATTCAGAAACCCCTAACCATCCGAGAAAATACCGAAAAGTTTGGGCTAGGCTATGTCCCTACAAAAGCTGACAGACAGAGGGAAGCTATCAAGAAGAGGGAAGTCAGAATGGCAAGATTGCAGAAAAGGCCTGTACAAGAAGAAAGGAGAAGTTTTCCCCCTTTGAATGTTATATTCCGGAGTGGAGGGTTTATCCATAAGAGCCAACCTGAGCCTAAGACGGGGACTGTAGCCGTATTGGACACAAATGAGCATGCACCAAGCGAGATGGTTCAGTTAGTGCGAGAGGATCCTAACCAGCCATTGAACAATTGGACCAGCCTGGACCTCCCCATAATGTAATGTTTACGGGTCGCTGGGATTTAATGTATTCTATGTTAATGTACTTTGAAGCTGTGAACATTTGTTTTTCCTTAAACCTTCCAATAAAATGTGTTTTTCAAAATCTTTCATGGTGTATTCCATTCATAACATATGCATATCATATTTGGTTACCAACTTGTCATTCTCTTATAAGCAGGTATCACAATGTCAATAAAAACATAGTATGCGAAGGCGAAATGAGATGCCAAAGGTTTGACCAAAGTCCAAACTGGGAGCAGCCCGTGTTTGAAGCTGACGAGAATGAGATAGAGGAGACACCTGAACTACCAGGAGAGATTATACACCTATTGGAAAGGGAAGACTGTTTCTCCATTCCAAGTGAAGACCCAGTAGAAACAGTGAATTTGGGGACGGTTGCCGAACCAAGAGAATTGAGGATAGGATCCTTAATAGCTACTGACATCAAGAAGCAATTAATTGAGCTGTTAAGGAGCTACATAGATGTTTTTGCATGATCGTATCAAGATATGCCAGGATTAGACACGGACATAGTGCAGCATCACATACCAGTGAGGCCGAAATGCAAGCCAGTTCAGCAGAAATTGAGAAGAATGAGACCAGAGATGATACTGAAGATTAAAGAAGAAGTCAAAAAGCAATGGGATGCAGGTTTCCTAAGTGTCTCCCGTTATCCAGAATGGGTGGCCAATGTTGTACCAGTACCGAAAAAAGGAAGCAAAGTACGCATGTGTGTCGATTATAGAGATCTGAACTGGGCCAGTCCGAAAGACAACTTCCTGCTTCCTCATATTGATACCTTAGTGGATAATACAGCAAAACACGCCCTAGTCTCATTCATGGATGGTTTCTCGGGCTATAATCAAATTCGTATGGCCCCCGAACACAAAGAGAGGACCACATTCACGACACTTTGGGGCACTTTCTGCTATAATGTGATGCCTTTTGGTCTGAGAAACGCAGCGGCAACTTATCAGTGAGCCATGGTGACCCTATTCCACGACATGATGCATAAGGAAATCGAAGTATATGTGGACGACATGATAGCCAAATCACGAAGCACTGAAGATCATATCGAAGTACTCTGCAAGCTCTTCAACAGGCTACGGAAATATCAACTGAAATTGAATCCTAAAAAGTGCACTTTCGGAGCCATGTCGGGAAAACTGTTGGGTTTCATTGTGAGCCAAAAAGGAGTTGAAATCAATCCAGATAAAGTTCGAGCTATCCAGGAGATGCCGCCACCACGGACCATCAAGGAGATTAGAGGATTCCTAGGGCGACTGAATTACATTGCCCAATTTATTTCCCAATTAACAGCCACATGCGAACCCATTTTCAAGACTTTACGGAAGAATAACCCCGAAATTTGGAATGACAAGTGTCAAGAAGCTTTTGACAAGGTCAAACAATACCTGTCTAATCCACCTATTTTGGTCCCACCAGTACCGAATAGACCTCTGATCTTATACTTGACCGTTCAGGAGTCAGCGATGGGTTGTGTCTTGGGGCAACACGATTCTACAAGCAAGAAGGAGCAGGTCATTTATTACCTCAGCAAGAAGTTCACCGTCAATGAAGGAAACTACACACCCTTGGAGAAGACGTGCTATGCTCTTGTCTGGATAACAAGAAGATTGAGGCAATACACTCTTTATCATACTACTTGGCTTATTTCAAGGCATGATCCGCTCAAACATCTCTTGGAAAAGCCATCCATTTCTGGAAGAATCGCCAAGTGGCAGTTGATCCTATCAGAGTACGATATCATCTACGTATCTCAAAAGGCCATAAAAGGAAGTGCGATAGCCGACTATCTGGTAGATAGAGCGCTGGAAGACTTTGAGCCCATGACTATTGGCTTCCCAGATGAGCATATCAACATCATTTCGGCCGAAGTATCAGACATATGGACGATGTGGTTCGATGGAGCCTCCAGTCTCTTAGGTCACGGTGTTGGGGCCATCCTGATATCCCCAAAAAGCGAACATTTCCCCATGGCGGCAAAGCTAACCTTCCCTTGTACAAACAATGTAGCAGAATATGAGGCTTGTGTGATGGGACTTCAAGAAGCCATTAACAAAGGAATCAAAAAATTACGAGTATTCGGCGATTCAGCACTCATCATTTTTCAAGTAAGGGGTGAATGGGAGACTCAAAATCACAAATTAATCCCGTATCGGAAGCACGTTACGGAGTTAGCCGAGCAATTTGAAGACATCACGTTTGAGCATATGCCCAGGGAATACAATCAGATCCCTGATGCGTTGGCCACTCTAGCCTCCCTCCTTCGACTAGACACAAAGTTGGAAGTCCAGTCTTTTAATATCCGTATACAAGATGCTCCTGCACATTGCATGGCCATTGAAAGAAAAACTGAAGAAAAACCTTGGTTTGATGATGTCAAACAGTATTTGCTTAAACAAGAGTATCCAGCTGAGGCCTCTGAGTTTGATAAAAGAAATATCCGAAGGTTAGCATCCAACTATTATCTTGATGGCTCGATTCTGTACAAGAGAAACCATGACATGGTGTTATTGCGGTGTGTGGCAAAAGAAGAATCGACACAAATAATGAAAGAAGTGCACGAAGGGGAATGTGGTTCACATGCAAACGGACATGCATTAACAAGACAAATCATGCGAATGGGCTATTATTGGGTCACCATGGAAAAGGATTGCATTGAATATGTGCGCAAATAAGTGTCAAATTTATGGCGATAAAATCCAAGTACCGCCGTCTAAACTACACGTGATGGTTTCCCCGTGGCCGTTCTCGCTTTGGGGCATTGACGTTATCGGACCAATATCTCCAAAAGCTTCTAATGGTCATCATTTCATTTTGGTAGCCATTGATTACTTCACCAAGTGGGTAGAAGCAGCATCATATGCTAATGTCACACAGGCTGTGGTACTTCGATTTATGCGGAACAACATCATATGCCGATATGGGCTTCCCGAGCATATCATAATGGACAATGTTGCCAATTTAAACAGTCGAATGATAGGGAGGTTGTGTAAAACATACAAAATTCAACACCGCAACTCGACCCCCTATCGCCCAAAGATGAATGGAGCAGTCAAGGAAGCCAACAAGAACATCATGAACATTATCAGAAAAATGACTGAAACATATACCTTACGCTTTGCATGCTTATCGTACCCCAGTGCGTACATCGACTGGGGCAACTCCATTTTCTTTGGTCTATGGCATGGAAGCAATTCTACCGGTTGAAGTGGAGATACCTTCCCTCCGAGTTCTTAAGGATACTCAGCTCAAAGAAGCAGAATGGGCCCAAAGTCGTTATGAGCAGTTGAATTTAATTGAGGGCAAGTGCCTGCGACGTTTACGAGAGGACAGTGTATCAACGAGAGAATGATGAACAATTACAATAAAAAGGTGAAGCCCAGAAGCTTTCAAGAGGGTGATCTTGTCCTTAAGAAGATCTTACCAATTCAACACGACCATAGAGGCAAGTGGACTCCCAATTATGAAGGCCCATATGTTGTGAAAAAAGCATTCTCGGGAGGCGCATTGATCCTTGCCAAAATGGACGGAGATGAGCTTCCTAATCCAGTGAATAGTGACGCCGTCAAAAAATTTTATGCTTAACTCTCATACCTCCCCACAAGATTCTCATTCCTATAATGAGCGGACTTGGTGAAAACCCGAAAGGGCACCAAGGGTAAAATACAAAGCTCCAACAAAAGACAAAAGAGAAAACAAAGGCGAACTTGGTGAAAACCCGAAAGGGCACCAAGGGTAAAATACAAAGCCAATAATAAATCTTGAGGAGTGAAATCAGTCAGAATCTGAAAGGATCAGGACCACAACAAATAGGGTCCGTTGCAAGCAGTAGAGACAACATCATCCAAAAACAACGGCTGCAAACAGTGGAAGACTTGGTCAAACCTGCAGCACACTCGAATCAAATTTGTGCATTATACTTTTAAAGACTTGTGATTCTGTTTATCAGACTATAACAATATGACACTTTTTATGATATAAATATGTTTTGTGGGATTAAACCAGCAAAAATCTTTTTTATCTCTTTAATCATGTTACATCGTCTTCATTTCACATTTAATAGAATATCTTAAATCCCCAGTGAGATCCATTGGCATTACCTTATGAGTAGGGTCAAGCTTAAAATCCCCAAACAAATTAAGTTCCCCAACTCAGAGTACTCCTATCTCCACAGAATGTCACTGTTCCCAGAGAAGCCGTCAAGTCAAGCTCCCTAATATGACGGAGCTCAATTTAACAGATCATGCACAAAAGAGAGTTCCCCAGCAAAGACAGAACGGACTCTCCATCTAAAGAGAACATTGTTCCCTAACAAGTTAAATGTTAGCCAACCTCTCCAATAACGGCCAAACCCTCAGTGATACATCACATGGCATTCGATGCATACATCGCATTGCATCACATTGCATCATATTTCACCACAAGTTGAGGTTTGTGCATCCCCACATACAGCACATTGCAGTCCATGCATCATTTACATACATTCAGCATACTCTGTGATTTCAGGAACGTTGCCATCTCTGAAGATCCTAAGAGCTCATACTCAGCAAGCTTCTGATCAAGCTATCCTAGCTTTCTTTGTTCAACTGTACACCTCTTCCCTTGCAATTTCCCCAAAGTCTAAACGCATCCCTTTGGCACTTGACAAACTTTCCCCTTTTGGGTCACCTCGTAGAGCGATCTCCTTGAGTGAACTCGTAGAGGGAGCCCAAATTGGGTTACTTACCAAACTCACCATTTCCTTAAAGCATTTCCCTAAATACCAATTGATGTCTCCAACAAGTCTTTCCAGCTTAAGCCTATCGTTGCTGTGGGCTTTCCATTTTCAATTCAAGCCTATCGTTGCTGTGGGCCTTTCAATTTCCAGCTTAAGCCTATCGTTGTGTGGGCTTTCCATTTTCAATTCGAGCCTATCGTTGCTGTGGGCCTTTCAATTTTCAGTTCAAGCTTATCATTGCTGTGGGCTTTCTATTTTCAGTCAAGCCTATCGTTGTTGTGGGCCTTTCCATCTTCAGTTAAACCTATCATTACTGTGGGCCTTTTTCTATTTTCAGTTTAAGCCTATCGTTGCTGTGGGATTTCTATTTTCAATTTAAGCCTATCGTTGTTGTGGGCTTTCTATTTTCTGCCTTTTCATTTTTCAATTTAAGCCTATCGTTGTTGTGGGCCTTTCCATTTCTAAGTCAAGCCTATCGTTGCTGTGGGCCTTTCCATTTTCAAGTCAAGTGTAAAGACTCGTACCAGTGTGATGTTGAAAGTTAGGCCCAGAATAGAATTTAGAATATATATTCGGCAGCGTGGCCTTAGCTATAACATTTTGAGTTATTATTATTAATATGGTGATTTTAATATTTTGAGATTATTATTAAATATTATTATGATTTTTAAAATAATTATTTTAATATGTTCTATTATTATAATGGTAATATTATTAATATGATCATTCAAGTTATTATTATTATGATTATTAATCCTTTTATTATTATTATTAAATCTAATAATAGAATAGTATATAAGGGGAGACTTAGGGTGAAACCCTACGTTCCATTCATTGTTCGTTGTGCGAGGAGCTTGGTGAGAGAAGAGCTATAGGTTTGAGGCTGTTGTGCTCTACCAATCTCTCGATACTAAACCAGGTAGGTGGTTTTTGATCCTTGTTATCCTATTGCATGAAACACATGCTATTAGAGAAAGTGTAGGTTTCACCCTAATATTGTATGCGTGTGTGTGTGTATATATATATATATATACACACACACATAGATAACTAATTTTTTAGGGTTTATTAATTGATGATCTTGCGTTGTCGGAACACCTTGATGATGTTGGATTACATTGCTTGTGTTACGAAATAGTAGTCGTGCAGCGGGACTAGGGTTGTAGTGGGTGCAGTCAAATCATAGCCGCTCATGTGCAGTCGTGGCCAGTTCTTCCATATGCGTAGTAAAAAAAAAAGGGGTCGTGACTGCGGTTGGTACGGCCGCGATGGGTGTGATGGGGCATTGTGGACAGTTCTCACCTCAGTGTTTTTTTTATGAATTATAATGCTAAGGACACATATACCAAAACCCTTTTCATGGCAGAGAACATGCACAAGTCACATGTCTAGATTTTTTTTTTTGTACATGTTTTGATATTACATGTATATTATAATATATATACCAAATATTATATATATGTTAAATCGTGCATCTTAATTTTTATATGTATATGTATTTTGATGTTATATATATTATAATATGTAATATATATATATATATATATTAATAGTCACTACATAGGCTATGAAACGGACAACATGGAGGTACGTGGCATTGACTAACTTTAAAATACATGTAATTAACATGGAGGGTAGGGTGACTTATACTAATTAAGATACCAATAAATATCAGAGCTTCCATTTGGTATATTAACATGGAAATTTATAATGTACCGAATTATAAACATTGTCCGCCTATGTTACATGGACTAAATTCGGTATATATTTTGGTATAGAATAATTAATAAATAATACTTTTTCCAGTATATAAAATGGGACTAATTTCGTTGGGGTATTCATAAAAGTATTATTCGAAAGGCCCTGTCTTCTTTAGCCCAAAGGATTTTCTGCCTTGGCCTGATGTGAATGGAATTATTTTAAGGCTCAAGTTTAAAATTTTAGGTCTTATTAATTAATTGTATAGATATTATCTAGGAACTAATATTGCAATCTAATATAAATAACGTTGGGTTTGATATGATCAAAATTTCTATTATTAAAAATTTATATCATTAGATTGACATTGGAAATATTATTTATAGCGTGATTGTTGAAATCAACACATTTTATCAATTGAATATTATATATGTATGTATATAAATATATTTATATCTATAGTTATTGTTGGGTTTGATATCATTAGTTTAATATATATATATATATAGGGTTTGTTATTATCAGTTTAATTATGTAAATATTGTTTAAGTTCAATATTGTTATTAGTTTAATAAGGTAAATACTGCTAGGTTAAATATTATTTGTTAATCATATAAATATTGTTTGGGCCTAATACTATTAGTTTGAAAATATAAATGTAGATCTGAGTCTGCTATTATTTGTTGGCAATATAATTGTCACTTGGGCCATGTTGAATATTTAAATATTTTGTAATGTTGTGATGCTGAACATTGATTATTGGAGATTTCTATTTGTTTATTCTATGTGTGGAATTGTTTGGGTTAATCACGGGTCCCACATAGGGCTGGTAGGGGGGCTACAGGTCCCCTATGTGGCTGGTTAACCCAGGTCTCATATGTGGCAGGTTATCGTTAGGGACACCGCAGGTCCCACATATGGCTATTTGGTAGTGACTGGGATCCCAGGAGTTGGTTGTGAAAATTTTGTAAATGATTGGATTATTCAGTGTGAACCCTTAATGAATGAATTATAATGTGTGTGATGTTATAATTTGTGATTTAATGTAAGTTTACTGTAATAAAATGAGACACTACACTGGCACAAGTATACACTGATCATGCAGACCTAGGGTTTCATGTTATAGGATGGTGAGGAGATGGAGATCACCTACTGGGCATTTGTGCTCACTCCTACTTTGTTTATATGTTTCAGATGTCAACCCATTCGCTAGAGACTGGTCCGAGCAAATTGTTATTTATTCCACAATTTGTATAACTTAGTTTATGGATTTTGTATAACATAATTGATTTTATTACTTTAATGTCCGGACGAGGGTCCGTGAAAATTGTATTGGATTTATAGCATGACTTTATCATTAATAAAATATTTTTCTTTACTTCATAGCATGTGGGAATGTATAGGAATACCTTTGATGTATGATTGTACAAGTATATCTCGGACCGCACCCGCTATGTAGTCCATATCGGTGCTGGTCACCAACCCCTTGACCCTTCGGGTGCGGGCATGGGGAAGTCACACACTTAGCTCCGGTCCTTCTGGAATTTGGGGGCGTGACATCAAGCCTATCGTTGTTGTGGGCCTTTCCATTTCCAAGTCAAGCCTATCGTTGATGTGGGCCTTTCCATTTTCAAGTCAAGCCTATCGTTGCTGTGGGCCTTTCCATTTCCAAGTCAAGCCTATCATTGCTGTGGGCCTTTCCATTTTCAAGTGAAGCCTATCATTGTTGTGGGCCTTTCCATTTCCAAGTCAAGCCTATCGTTGTTGTGGGCCTTTCCATTTTTCAGTTTAAGCCTATCGTTGCTGTGGGCTTTCTATTTTCAGTTTAAGCTTATCGTTGCTGTGGGCTTTCTATTTTCTGCCTTTTCCATTTTCAAGTCAAGCCTATCGTTGCTGTGGGCCTTTCCATTTCCAAGTCAAGCCTATCGTTGTTGTGGGCCTTTCCATTTTTCATTTTAAGCCTATCATTGCTGTGGGCTTTTCCATTTTTCAGTTTACGCCTATCGTCGATGTGGGCTATCCATTTTCAATACGAGCCTATTGTTGCTGTGGGCCTTTCAATTTTTAGTTCATGCCCATCATTGTTGTGGGCCTTTTCTATTTTTCAGTTCAAGTCTATTGTTGCTGTGGGCTATCCATTTTCAATTCAAGCCTATCGTTGTTGTGGGCTATCCATTTTCAATTCGAGCCTATCGTTGTTGTGGGCCTTTCAATTTTTAGTTCACGCCCACCATTTTTGTGGGCCTTTTCTCTTTTCAGTTCAAGCCTATCATTGCTGTGGGCTTTTCATTTTTTAACCAAAGTCTATCATTGCCGAAGGCTCTCTTCTCCAAGATCAAGCCTGTCATTGTTGTAGGCTTTCAATCTCCCATATCTTTACATCATAGGCAGCCCCAGACCCAAATGTCGCATTCTACTCTTCCCCTGTGCTAGGTAAGTCAGGTAAGTACTCCAACCCGTCCAAAATGGCTCCCTTTTTATCTTTGTACGATGTTTGTATACAAACAGTGCACAAAGAGGGGCAGCTGTTGGACCCCATTTTGTCCGGGTTGGACATACTAACCCCATTTTGATATACCTTTCTGCCCATGCCATATACCTTGTTGAATAGGTCCACAATGATCCCATACTTCCAAGGAATGGTTCGGAATTGATGGTAGCCCCAATTTGCACGAGATGGATACAATTAACATGGATGGGGGAGTTCAAAATTAATGACTTCTGCTACAAGTCCTTGAAGCACCCCAAGACCAACACCAGGTGATAGAGGATAAAAATTGGAGACTAACGCACTTGACCGAGCTCAAATTGGACTTAAAATGAAGAAGTTATGGCCAAAACAACTTTCGTTGGAAAAAGTCGAAACTTGCCAAAAGACGGTCAATGCCCCTGGTCCAAATCGCCCGAAAAAGTGGTCATGCAAAATTCTTCAAAGCGTCAATTTAGGCGAATACGGATCTCCCCAAACAATCCCTAGAAAGTTATCCATTTTTGCATTTTAGGTGAAGGGTAAGAAGGTAATTAAAAGTTTAAAAAAAAACTTTGGGTTGACCGTTGACCGTTGACCTGCCGACACTTTGACCCATTGACCTTCGAAGCCCCGAAGCATCGAAGCCCCGAAGCCTCAAAGCCTCAAAGCCCCAAAGCCTCGAAGCCTCGAAGCATCGAACCCTCGAAGCATCAAAGCCTCAAAGCCTCGAAGATTCGAAGCCTCGAAGCCCCGCTACCGACACTCCGACCTTCGACTCGCCCTTTCGACCTTCAACCCCCTAACTCACGAAGCCTCGAAGCCCCGCTGCCGACACTCCGACCTTCGACCCTTCGACCCTTGACCCTCGAAGCCTATAACCCTCCGACCTTCGACTCCCCCTTTCGACCTTCAACCCCCTAACTCTCGAAGCCTCGAAGCCCTGCTGCCGACACTCCGACCTTTGACCCTTCGACCCTTGACCCTGCAACGCCTTGACCTGCGAACCTTCGAACCTTGACCTACGACCCACGGACCCTCGAAGCCTGTCAACCTCCGACCTTCGACCCTTCAACCCGTTGACCGTTGACCTTCGACCTGCCGACACTTCGACCCGTTGACCGTTGACTTTCACCCCACCGAAATTTCGACCCACCGAAGCTTCGACCCTGCCGACACTCTGACCTGCCGACACTTCGACCCTCTGACCCCTTTGACCTTCGCTGGTTGGCGTTTCTCGCTGGCTCTGCGCGCTGTTTTTTTTTTCTTTCTTTCTTTTTCTCGCTAGCTTCATGAGACCCGTCTTCTGCGCTGGCCATTTGACAAGGAATCATTTCTCAACAACCTATCAGTCACATGCGCTGCTAAAATACAAATTCAAAAAGCAATCACGAGCTCCCCTTTTTCCGCATAAGCTGTCCACCCGACCAAGCACTGATCTGCAAATAATAATGCACCCGACAAAACATTTATGGCAGCAATTAATGAGCCCAGCCAAAAGTTTTCTGCAGCCCTTTAAGATGCAGTTGTCCGCCCCTGCGCAGGAGAGGCTGGTGGGTTGAAAAAAAAAAAAGAGGTACGTGAAAAAAAAAGGGGGGGGAAGGATCACGCCTGGGTCCGTCCCTGCGCAAGAGAGTTGAGCAGAAAAAAAAAGATGAGAAGAGAGAAAAATAGAGAGCCATCGTCGTCAAAAAACACACAGAGAGAGCCATCATCGTGGGAAGAGAAACCTGCAAACCAAAGAGAGCAAAAAATAGAGAGAGCAAAAAAAAAAAAAAAGAAAAAAAGGGAAAGAGATCACTCGTCCACCCAGAAAAAAAGAAGAGAGAAATCCAAAACCCAGAGTCTGCACATCCGGATTACGCCCAAGTTCTTTCCTTTCCCAGCCCCTTTGCTTCACCCAGCTCTTTCCTTTTCATATTCTCTCTCTTTCCCTGCGAGTTCCTTTTCCAAAAACAAAAAATACAGTCCCCTCTTATACGGGTCTCTCACCCAGAATAAAATTTCTCTCACGGTTCATCCCCCTTCTCTCTACCACGATTTAAATCCTGTTCCATCAATTTCCCTCAACTCCAACGTATTATTGCAGTCTCCAAGATGAATCACAACTAATCTTCATAATTGGCGCTGCTGGAATTTTGCAATTTGGTGATTTGGCGTTCCCACAGGCGGTTTTCAGCACGGGCAGAATATTTTAAACGTAAGTTCAGGGAGTCCCGAGTTGAAACGCATTCAAGCCAAAGTCAGTATAATTTACATTTGCTGCTGTATTTTTAGCTTGTTTGTATTTATATTTGATGTAATTTTAGTGTTTTAATTTCTTTAGCTTCTCTATATTTGATGTAATTCTTAGTATGTTTCGTTGCATTTTCCTTGTATTCTTTTGTTGTACGTTGTAATATGTAAAGTATAGTGAAAATACAAAAAAAAAAAACGAAAAAGAGAGCAAAAAAAGAGATGAAAAGAAAAAGAAAAAAAGAGAGGGGGTGGTTTTGTTTTTTTTTTGTATGTCACCATCACACAACTCACGTTTTATTTTGATATGCATGTATTTTGATATGATCAATCCTTAAGAGGAACAAACAAAAAAAAGAAAAAAAACACAAAACATTTTCCACAAAAATGTTTTCCAAAACGTTTTCAATAAATAATTTTCAAAATGTTTTCAAAAATATCTCCTAAAAAAACAAACAAACAAACAAAAAACAAAAAAAAAACGTTTTGCAATAAAATGTTTTCAAAATCTCTTCAATAATATGTTTTGAAAATGTTTTAATAAAATGTTTTCCAAAATGTCTTCAAAAAAAAAAACTTAGCATAGACTTAAACAAAAAACAACAAAAACAAGATTTTTAGGATCCCCTTTAGAGATTTAAAGTAAACCAATTTTAACCATAACTTTGACAAATAACTTAGCATAGACTTTATAGGAAAACAATAATGCCCTAACCGAATCACAACAATACAAATAAATAGAAAACCTCCTCCTCCTAAATTAGATACCGAAAGGGCGCTGTAGGGGTGCTAATCCTTCCCTACACGTAACCAACTCCCGAACCCTTCTCTGATAACGCAGACCACACACTTTAAACTACTCAAAATAAAGGGTATCCAATTGTACCCCAAAAACTGTTGGTGGCGACTCTAAATTTCTCAACATTGGTTTAGTTTGAGCTCACCCCAAACGGGCCCAGACGAAAACCAGTGATGACAGTATAGTCTATTGGTGCTTGTCAATAACCCTTTGATAGTGCAAGCCAAAGCGGTGTAGTCTATTCGGGTGTGGGCAATGGGAAATCATGTTTCTGATTCCAAATTCCTTAGAATTTAGGAGCATGACAGTGCGAACCAAAGTGGGCTGGACCAGAAAAATTCTAGTCCATTTCAATCACAGGCCGAAACAGACCGGTTCATGTGGACCAAATCCGTGTGAACGCGGATCGATCCCCAAATTGGCTTTTTTTAAATAATTTTTAAAACTATTACATATCCTACCTAGTATATTAGTATCTAGAGCTTAAGCCCATTAATTTTAAAATTAAAGTCTAAAAATATAAACTTTTTGATATGATTTTAAAATTAAAATTAACAAAAATTAACTTATACTATTTTTTAAAAATAAATAAATAAATATGAACCGATTTGCATGTGGATCAGATGGGACAGTTAATTTTTGGTTCATTAAAAGTGCGGGCCTAAATGAGCTAGCCCATTTTGGCCCGCTCCATGACCGACCATACTAGACCGATCCATTTTACACCCCTAGCACCAACTATGCTTTTCGCCTTGCCCTTCTTTAAGTCGCATGCACGTCCTCTAAGTTGCGCCACTTGTGAGATGCTCATCAACATTATGCTGCTCGGGGCGTGACACTTAGCCTTAAATGGACAAAATGTTATAAGGTCATATCAAGTCATAAAATAGACATAATTACGTTTTTACTTAAATATATTAGGTTATATTTAAAGCTTAATGTTGTACCTCATTTTGTCCAGATTTAATATACAACTTATATTTTGTCTTTCTTTTTATATGTTGTCTTTGTTGTTACATAAATTTATGTATGAATAAAAGAGTAATGATCATCAACCTTAAATTGTGCAAAATTAATGTTTTTTCTACAAATCTCTAAGTGTCAATAGAGCCAGTCTCAAGTAATAAAGAAAGAAATTTATGTTGTCTTTCTTTTTATATGTTGTCTTTGTTGTTACATAAATTTATGTATGAATAAAAGAGTAATGATCATCAACCTTAAATTGTGCAAAATTAATGTTTTTTCTACAAATCTCTAAGTGTCAATAGAGCCAATCTCAAGTAATAAAGAAAGAAATTTACAAGCTAGCACACTTTATTGCATCTAATTATGATGAAAATAGTTTTTAGCCTACAAAAGTCTAAGTTAATGACAATCAACGATGGTCAGTGCTTAGGATAACATTGTGGATCTGATCATGGCCTTTACTTTCATATTCTCCTAATTTTTCTCAATTTCTTCATATATATATATATATATATATATATATATTATGTAAGGCTTTTCAAAAAAAAAGGAAAAATAATGCTAGTTAATTGTCAATGGTTCAGGTGTCTAACACATTCCTAAATTCTAAATCCCTGGAACCGGATAACTGGCTCTCCATGCCCACACCCAAATAGTCAAGAGATTGGTGACAAGCACTTGTAAAGACTATACAACGAGTGTTGTCTCGAACATATTAGCTATATAATTTTACAAGGATAATCATGTACATTCGCAAACAAAATAAACAAATATATATATATATATATATATATATATATATATATATATATATATCAAATCACCTTCGAATTATAGTGTCACGCCTCAGATTTCCAACTCGAGGAAACCGGTTCGTGACTCCCCTTTACCCACCCGATGGATAAGATATAGGGATAAATAAGGCCACACAGGACATCACAAACATCCACAATAATTGTTCACAAAACAAACCACATATCTTTATTTAATTCAAATATCTTTTACATCATTTCCCTATTGGGGTTACAATAGTTCCTCAAAATAACCTAATACAAAAACAACAAACTTAGCCTTCCACCTTGGTGTCGCACCTAACGCCTGTAAGTTCCTAAAAAGAAACAAAACACAACAGGAAGGGTGAGCAACCACAGCTCAGTAGGGATCATGTCTCCCCAACCCATCTTGTCACGCCCCGGATTTCTTAACACTGATGAACAGGTTAGTAATGTCCCATGCCTCGGACCCAAGAAGACAAAGGGTTGTTGAATGGTCACCTAATAGGGCTTCCTCAAGGGTTCTACCCCAAAACCTGCTACAACCACATACATGACATGCACAACCACACAATAACCACTATATGTAATAAAACTGTTACATGACAAATAGGGTTACTAGCCCCAAAACACGATGTCTCAAATAAATATATCAATCCCATACAAATACATGAGTTCTCAACAATTACAATATTTCAAATAAGGTAACAAGTTAAACACATATGCTCCTCAGCGGTGAAGTATCCTAACGCTTGCTAGGTCCTGTAGAAAAAGACATTAAATGTGGGTGAGTAAACCATAGCTCAATAGGGGTTATGCCTCCCTAGACCAACCCAACATCTCCTCCACAATATGCTCAATGTAAATATGTGCAGTGCAGTGTAAATGATAATGGATAACACACAAAGGATTCACAGGTGGTTCCCTCAATAGAACCTAAATATTTCATGTCCAATCCAAGATTGTCCCCTCAATGGGACCTTAATATCTCACGTCCATCCCATAGACTGTCCCCTCAATGGGACCTCAATATCTTACATCTAAGCATAATAGCAAAACACACAATTATCTCAATTAAAGAGAAACATTTCTCATGCAGGTACCCAAATTCACAACACACCTTTGTATAGTTCCATAACATCTCTATTACATGTTTCACATCACAAAACACATGTATATATATACATATTTCCATGCATATCCCAAACCACATGTCACAATACAATCCCCAAAATCATCATATCAGACAAAGTTTAAATCCCAATATTATTTCCACAACCATTGGAGACAGACTCCTGGGGGCATAATGTCACGCCCCCGAATTCCAAGAAAACCCGGAACCAGGAACATGACTTCCCCTTGCCCGCACCCGAAAGGTCAAGGGGTTGGTGACTAGCACCAATAGAGACTACACCGCGGGTGCTGTCTCAAATATGCAACCCTGTACAGTCATACATCAAGGGTAATCCTGTACTTTCCCATACATCATCATGCATACAATAAGTCAAACAGTCATACAGACATCACATCACAAACAGTATGCAAATACAACTATCCACGGACCCATGTCTGGGATATAAACATAATACAATACATAATACAAAATACAGTACTATATCATACATCAGAGTAGTGGGCACGTCCTCCTGGAAGAAAGTCCTCCACTAGTCTCGGGTCACACCTGAAAAAGGTAAACAACAAGTAAGGGTGAGCGACAAGCTCAGTAGGTGACCCCAACACTCCACATCATGCAGACATACAAGTCTATACTACATGCTCTGTGTACTCATGCAATGTGTAGTGTGCACAATCATCAGGACTCAGCCTGCAAACAAACATCAGGACCTAGCCTACCCACACAGGACAGCTTGTCCACGATCCTCAATAGGATCCTAGCTCAGGGCACTCAGCCCTACCACAGCGTTATATGCCCGGACACAGTCGCCACATAGGACTGCCTTCGGCGCATATGCCTGCCACGGTACAGCGCAATATGCCCGGCCACAGTCGCCACATAGGCCTGCCATCGACGCATATGCCTGCCACGTCAACCACATAGCACCATCGGTGCATCACGGTGAGAACCCAAACAAGTCACGGAGTCCATGCCCCAATACCTCACACCAACATACTAACATTAGTATGGCATGTCATTCTCAACATTTCCTTTAGAACTGTAGCCAGTCTTCACAAGTAAATCCTCAATCCTTGATTTATGAAGGAAGTACCAATAATAGCTATTTTCTTGAAATCAAAAGTCCCGGCATTGGGTTCCCATATCATAAATAAGATAATCTGATTTTTGGGGATTTTTCTGAGATGTCTAACCCTACTTTCCCAAAAGTCACCACTACGAACTTTTGGGTTTTTTCCGAGATTTCACACTAAAACCCAATTTTCACATTTTGAAAGAGTGGAATTAATTTTTCTAGTATTTTTCTTTGAATCCAAATGGGGGGTATTTCGTTATTTACATTGTAACTTAATACTTAAATGTGTAGATGGGTATAGGTTACGATGTAAATAGGTCCAGTCCAGTGCTGTCCAGTGTCCAGTTACACTGCAGGAGCTGCGACTCGTAGCTCAGAACCTGCGACTCGTAGCTGCGGAACGGTGACTCGTAGCTGCGGAGCGCGCCTCGAAGACTCGAAGCGAGGCTACGACCTTCGACCTACGAGGCTACGAACTTCTACCTTCGGACTACGGGTCTACGAATCTATGAACTATGAACTATGAACCTTCAAGCTACGAACTACGGGTCTACGAACTACGACCCTACGAACTACGAACTACGGGTCTATGAACTACGACCCTTCGACCCAGAACTTCAGGTCTTCATCATTTCAACCCAGGAACGCGCCAGGGTACTGTTCATCGTCGTTTTCACCTGTTTTTCGTCTGGAACGCGCCCAGAAACTCCCAGACGCTAACTAACACCCCTGTTTCACAACAAACTACGATATCTACCTCAAAACGCATCCAGAACGCCTCTAAATCGCGCAGAAACAACAGAAACACGTATAAAATTCTAGATTTCCAGAAATCTAGATCTAAACTCAGATTTCCATGGTTGACTTATCAACCCTCATGAAAAACACAGTGAATCAACCCCAAAATCACATAAACATATATCCACAATTATATAAAACAGTTCTTAACCACAGATCTTATGCTAAACCATTAGATCTAACCCAAAATTAGATTTCCCCAAATTCTAGGGTTCATGCTCAATTTCATAAATCATGATAAATTCGTGCAGATCTAAAACAAGAGAGAGATAAGAAGTTCAAGGACACCTACTTGAAGTGAATCTTTGAGCTCCATGAACCCAAATTGCCCCAAATCACCAAGGCCCCCAAGTTCTCTCAAGCTCTCTCTCTCTCTCTCAAACACACAAACGTGAAACGTAAGGTGAAAGCTTCTTCTTTTTTTTCTGTTATTTATATTTCTGCCAGTCAACTGACCTAGTTAACCATTGACCCAGTCAATAATTGACTCCCAACATAAAAATTGACCTCCAAGGCCCCGAACTCCAAATTGAGTCAAACTACAGTCAAAACGCTCGAAATGACGAGCACAACACTAGGCTGATATTATTACACTCAAATGACTGCCCAAACGCAAAGTCAACCAATAAACCCCGAAAAGTCAACAATCGGGTCAAACGGGGCCCCGACTCAGAATCGGGCCCGAGTACAGTCAAAATGCTCACATTGACGACTACACTACCGTCCAGATAGTTGCTTTCCCATAGAATGACTATCTCTCAAAACTACCCAAATATGAGTCTTTACATCCTCCCCACCTTAGGACTTTTCATCCTCGAAAATAAAACACATGCCCAGAGGACATCGCAAAATTCAAGCTCAATGTCCCAACAATGTCCCAACAACAAAACATAAAACATGATCACCGATCACACATGTGCAATGTAACTCACAACAAGCCAAAAGGGCTGACAAAATCCAACAACGACAAGCTAAACCACATCTCAAACAACATATGCAAAACAAATGCATAAAACATAACTCATACCTCAAGGAAGGTCCTCACATCCTCCCCACCTCAGGACTGATCATCCTCGAACAGCTCAGGATGAAGAATCCACATCTGGCTCTCTTTCTCCCAAGTCTGCTCCTCCATGCCTCAGTGTCGCCATAACACCCGAACTAATGGGATCGTCTTGCCTCGCAAGACCTAGTCCCGCCTGTCCAAAATCTGTGCCGGCATCTCAACAATGGCACCATCATCAGCCAAGTCTATCTCGCGATAGTCCAACACATGAGAAGGATCAGGGTGATACGACCTCAACTGAGACACATGAAACACATCATGTACTCGCGCCAACTCTGGTGGCAAAGCTAATCGGTAAGCCACTGTGCCCACGGTGGCAACAATCTCAAACGGCCCCATAAACCGAGGGGAAAGTTTGGATCCACGTCCAAACCTCCGATGCCCTCGACGCGGCAAAACCCGCAAAAATACGCGGTCACCCACCTCAAACTGCAAAGGTCTTCGCCTCTGGTCCGCGTAGGACTTCTGCTTACTCTGCGCGGTCAACATGCGCTATCGAATCAGCTGCACTATCTCTGTGGTCTCTCGAACCATATCGGGACCAAGAACTGCTGTCTCTCCTGTCTGTGCTCAACACAAGGGTGATCTACAAGGCCGCCCATACAATGCCTCATATGGAGCTATCCCAATCGTGGCCTGATACCAACTTGTCACGCCCCCGAATTCCAAGAAAACCCGGAACCAGGAACATGACTTCCCCTTGCCCGCACCCGAAAGGTCAAGGGGTTGGTGACTAGCACCAATAGAGACTACACCGCGGGCTTTGTCTCAAATATGCAACCCTGTACAGTCATACATCAAGGGTAATCCTGTACTTTCCCATACATCATCATGCATACAATAAGTCAAACAGTCATACAGACATCACATCACAAACAGTATGCAAATACAACTATCCACGGACCCATGTTTGGGATATAAACATAATACAATACACAATACAAAATACAGTACTATATCATACATCAGAGTAGTGGGCACGTCCTCCTGGAAGAAAGTCCTCCACTAGTCTCGGGTCACACCTGAAAAAGGTAAACAACAAGTAGGAGTGAGCAACAAGCTCAGTAGGTGACCCCAATACTCCACATCATGCAGACATACAAGTCTATACTACATGCTCTGTGTACTCGTGCACTGTGTAGTGTACACAATCATCAGGACTCAGCCTGCAAACAAACATCAGGACCTAGCCTGCCCACACAGAACGTCTTGTCCATGATCCTCAACAGGATCCCAGCTCATGGCACTCAGCCCTACCACAGCGCTATATGCCCGGACACAGTCGCCACATAGGCCTGCCATCGACGCATATGCCTGCCACGGCACAGCACAATATGCCCAGCCACAGTCGCCACACAGGCCTGCCATCGACGCATATGCCTGCCACGTCAACCACATAGCACCATCGGTGCATCACGGTGAGAACCCAAACAAGTCACAGAGTCCATGCCCCAATACCTCACACCAACATACTAACATTAGTATGGCATGTCATTCTCAACATTTCCTTTAGAACTGTAGCCAGTCTTCACAAATAAATCCTCAATCCTTGATTTATGAAGGAAGTACCCATAACAGTTATTTTCTTGAAATCAAAAGTCCCGACATTGGGCTCCCATATCATAAATAAGATAATCTGATTTTTGGGGATTTTTCTGAGATGTCTAACCCCACTTTCCAAAAATTCACCTCTACGAACTTTTGGGTTTTTTCCGAGATTTTACACTAAATCCCAATTTTCACATTTTGAAAGAGTGGAATTAATTTTTCTAGTATTTTTCTTTGAATCCAAATGGGGGGTATTTCATTATTTACATTGTAACTTAAGTAATACTTAAATGTCCAGTTCAATGTTGTCCAGTGTCCAGTTACACTGTAGGAGCTGCGACTCGTAGCTCAGAACCTACGACTCGTAGCTGCGGAACGGCGACTCGTAGTTGCGGAGCGCGCCTCGAAGACTTGAAGCGAGGCTACGACCTTCGACCTACGAGACTACGAACTTCAACCTTCAGACTACGGGTCTACGAATCTACGAACTACGAACTACGAACCTTCGAGCTACGAACTACGGGTCTACAAACTACGACCCTTCGACCCAGAACTTCAGGTCTTCGTCATTTCGACCCAGGAACGCGCCAAGGGTACTGTTCATCGTCGTTTTCACCTGTTCTTCGTCTAGAACGCACCCAGAAACTCCCAGACGCTCACTAGCACCCCTGTTTCGCAACAAACTACGATATCTACCTCAAAACGCGTCCAGAACGCCTCTAAATCGCGCAGAAACAATAGAAACACGTATAAAATTCCAGATTTCCAGAAATCAAGATCTAAACTCAGATTTCGCTAGTTGACTTATCAACCCTCATGAAAAACACAGTGAATCAACCCCAAAATCACAGAAACATATATCCGCAATGACATAAAACAGTTCTTAACCACAGATCTTATGCTAAACCATTATCTAACCCAAAATTGGATTTCCCCAAATTCTATGGTTCATGCTCAATTTCATAAATCATGATAAATTCGTGCAGATCTAAAACAAGAGAGAGATAAGAAGTTCAAGGACACCTACTTGAAATCAACTGACCTAGTTAACCATTGACTCAGTCAATAATTAACTCCCAACACAAAAAATGACCTCCAAGGCCCCGAACTCCAAATTGAGTCAAACTATAGTCAAAATGCTCGAAATGACGAGCACGACACTAGACTGATATTATTACACCTAAATGATCGCCCAAACGCAAAGTCAACCAATAAAGCCCGAAAAGTCAACAATCGGGTCAAACGGGGCCCCGACTCGGAATCGGGCCCAAGTACAGTCAAAATGCTCACATCGACGACTACACTACCATCTAGATAGTTGCATTCCCATAGAATGGCTATCTCTCAAAACTACCCAATTACGAGTCTTTACAAAGATAGTCAATAAACATTCACAAGGTAAAAAAGATTAAACTAAAACATTATAATTTAATTTATTACATCAAACTCCATCCTAACCCCAATCAGGGGTTTTTAAGCTTCCATAGTTAAATTGAAAACAACAAAATTACAGAACATGGATTAGAAAAACCAAAAAGGATAGCTTGCCTATTTAGAACAAGAATTCCAAGGTTGATCTTCTTTTCCCAGCAGGTTGCCTTCAAGCTCTAAGAGATGCCCCAAACCTTATTCTTTCTCTCTCTCTCTCTCTCTCTCTCTCTCTCTCTCTCTCTCTCTCTCTCTCTCTCTCTCTCTCTCTCTCTCTCTTTTCTAGGTGAGGAATGGAAGAGAATTGTTGAATATTAGATGATTACAAATGAAGGATCCACTCCCCTTTTATAGCCTCCCAAGGCTATATTTGAATTTGAATTCCCCATTATTTCTCATAATTCCTCCAAATAATTAGCCCATATTAACTCTTTTGTAACTCCCTATTTTTGAATTTGAAAATAATATAAATCCCTCTCTTAATCCCCATAAAAGACCTTAATCCAAATACAAAGCACCCATTTGAATTTAAATTTCTTCAATTAATTCTTCTTTGACCTGAGTGTTTGATGCCTGTCTTTTGCTCAAATGACTTCGGTCTAGAAGAGAAAAAGTGAGCTGCAAGAATAAGGAGTCTATCGCTGGAATTTAAGTTTGGTTGGGTGAAGAAATCTTCATCCGACCACCCTGTAAAGTCTTCAAAATTCACCCGACCAGAAGAGAGTTAGTTATGTTCCATGATGCTTGGAGAGTCTTCCTGTGCAAAATCAGCTTCACTCAACCTGGTCGGGTGAAGAGTGGTTCACCGAACTACCTCCGAATGACCTCAGATTTCACCCGACTAGAAGACAATAATATTCCTTTGGGTTCCAGAAAACTATTCCTGAAAAATGGTCTTTACCCGACCTTCACCTGACCAACATGAAATTCGGTCGTCGTGATCTTTAGGTCCTTGGGATTCTTTCTTCCTTCTGTGAACTTGGTGAATTCTTCCTTGATTTTTGGATTCCTATCAAAATATAGCAAAAATACCACAAAAACTACAAGAAATCCTCTTTTCCGGGTTAGGCCATAAAAATATGATAATGTAGCACAAATGGGCAATAAATGAATCAAAAGAGTATGAAAATGTACCCAAAATGACCCTGAAAATAGGATATAAATCCCCTCGATCAAGGTCCTCCCTCGAGACTGACTTTGGAGCAAATCGGCTCAGATTCCGTAACACCCGCTCGTACTCAACCACTGATCGCCCTCTCTGCCTCAGGGTATCAAAGTCATTCCTCTTACGCCACCGAACTAACTCCGAAAAGAACTCATCATAGAACACCTATAGGAAATCATCCCGTAGCATGTCCCCCACCTCCCGGCAACCCGCCAAACTCAGCCACTACATTAAGGCCTCTCCCTCCAGCTGCCGAATTGCTAGTCAAACCTTCTCTTCCTCTAGTGGAAGAAGAAAAGAGAATGCATGCTCCACATGCCACAATCATTGCTCTGTTACGACTGGGCTCCACCTCCCTTGAGCTTTGTTGGTTTCTCCTTTCAGAACCTAGCTTCCCAATCCTCTAAAGCCCTCCTTTGAATGTCCTCGTCACGTGGAACGTTCTCTCCTCGAGGTGGTGGAGGAGGTGTCCCTCGCTGTGTAACCATCTCTGCTCTCATCTCCTCCCGAAGCTCCTAATAGATGCTATCTCTCATCCCGTGTATCGCCTCACTCAACGTCTGAAGCTAACCCAACTCTTGTGTCATGGGGTCGACTCCCCCAACTTGTCTAATTTGGACTAACACCTTATCCCTAGCAGCGCTACTCTCACGCAGTACTCTCCTATGAGGCATAATTCTACGCCAGAAACTAAGCATAATCCAATCGCATAAGTTCTCAACTCCACATATCTCATATTCATCACCAATTACTCGTTCTCAGTACATATCTCAACACACATTCACAACACAAACAAATCTCATAAGCATATTCATGCAGCAACTCAAAGACATCATCACACACATGCATAAGTGTCACGCCCCCGAATTTCAAGGTATTCGGAACCAGGAACATGACTTCCCCTTGCCAACACCCAAAAGGTAAAGGGGTAGGTGACTAGCACCAATAGAGACTATACCGGGGGTGCTGTCTCAAATATGCAACCCTGTATAGTCATACATTAAGGGTAATTCTGTACTTTCCTATACATCAACATGCATATAATATATCAAACAGTTATACAAACATCATATGACAAACATGCAAATAAAATTGTCCACGGACCCATGTCCGGGATACAATACAAAATAATACAGAATACATTACTGTATTATACATCAAAGTAGTGGGCACGTCCTCCTGGAAGAAAGTCCTCCACTAGTCTCGGGTCACACCTAAAAAAGGTAAACAACAAGTAGGGGTGAGCGACAAACTTAGTAGGTGACCCCAAAACTCCACATCATGCAAACATACAAGTCTATACTATATGCTTAGTGTACTCGTGCACCATGTAGTGTGCATAATCATCAGGACACAACCTGCAAACAAATATCAGGACCCAGCCTACCCACACAGGACAGCTTGTCCACGATCCTCCACGGGATCCCAGCTCAGGGCACTCAGCTCTAGTTTAACAGCTCATGAGCTCAACGGCTCAACACAATCCTCAACAGGATCTCAGCTCAGGGCACTCAGCCCTAGCTCAACGGCTCAACACAGGCCTTAACCTCACGGTGAGAACCCAACAAGTCATAGAGCCCAAGCCCCAATTCCTCAAACCAACATACTAACACCAATATGGCATTAAAGTTCACTATACTCCCTTTATAACAGAAGCCAGTCTTCATAAATCGATCATTATTTCTTGACCAATGAAGGAGATACCCATAGAAGTTGTTTTCTTGAAATAAAAAGTCCCGACATTGGATCTCCATATCATAATTAAGATAATCTGATTTTTTGAGATGCCTAACCCCACTTTCCGAAAAATCACCTCTACAAAAAACTGGATTTTTCTGATATTTTGCACTAAATCCATATTTTTACATTTTGAAGGAGTGAGAATTTAATTTTCTAGTATTTTTCTTTGAATCCGAAAGGGGGGTATTTCACTATTTACATCGTAACTTAAGTATAATATTTGACTTAAAGGTTACAATGTAAATGGGCCTAGTCTAGTGCAATTGCACTAGCTCAAAGCTGCAGAACTGTCCGGCTCGAAGCTGTGGAACTGCGACTCGTAGCTATGGGACTGCGACTCGTAGGTGCGGAATTGCGGCCTCGAAGACTCGAAGCTGTGACCTTCAACCTGCGACCTTCGACCTGCGACTACAGATCTTCGACCTCACAACTACGGGTCTACGGATCTTCGACCCTATGACTACGAATCTATGGATCTTCGACCTTACGACTATGGATCTTCGACCCTACGACCATACGATCCAAAATCTTCGACCCTTCGACCCAAATCTTTGGGTCTTCGTCCTTTCAACCCAATAGTTCACCCAGGGTACTGTTCATCGTCGTTTTTGCCTGTTCTTCGTCTGGAATCAACCCAACGACCCCCAGACATTCACAAACACACGTTTTATGCAACAGACTACAATATCTATCTCAAAACGCGTCCTGAACACCTCTAAATCACACAGTAACAACAGAAATGCGGACATAATTGCAGATTTCCAAAAATCTAGATCTAAATCCAGATTTCCACGGTTGACTTCTCAACCCTCATGGAATACGCAATTAAACAACCCCAGATCACAGAAACACATCCAAACTGATATAAATTAGTTCTTAACCACAGATCTTATGCTAAACCATTAGATCTAACCCAAAATTAGATTTCCCCCAAAACCTAGGGTTCATGCTTAATTCCATAAATCATGACAAATTCGTGCATACCAAAGACAGAATCAAGATAAGAAGTTCAAGGACACCTACCTAGAGTGATTCTTTGAGTTCCACCAACCCAAATCGTCAGGGCTTCAAGCTTCCAAGCTCTCTCTCTCAACGTGATAGCGTAAAGTGAAAGCTCTTTCTTTTTATTCTATTTAGATTTCTGCCAATCATTGACTACTAATTGATCCAGTCAATAATTGACCTCCCAACACAATAATTGACCTTCAAGGTCCTAAACTCCAAATTGAGTCAAATTACAGTCAAAACGCTGGAAATGACGAGCACAATATTATTCAGATATTATCACACTCAAATGACCGCTCAAATGCAAAGTCAACCAATAAACCCCGAGAAAGTCAACAATCGGGCCCAAGTACTGTCAAAATGCTCACATCGACAACTACACTATCGTCTAGATAGTTGCATTCCCATAGAATGGCTATCTCTCAACACTACCCAAATACGAGTCTTTACAATAAGGACGTTAAAGCATACAACATCAAATCACATCACAGGTTAATGCCTAACACAATGCAATTATGCTCTCTCTTAATGCACGTCCTACTCTATGGTTCATCAGCCCCTCGGTACACCCCAGCAAAACACAAGAGCCTCATTGATTAGGCGAGTCTACTCATGCCCCCTTAAGGGCCTTAAGGATGACTTACCCTCCCACTACCCTAGGTCTCAACTACTCAGATACCATCTGTCACGCCTCGGATTTCCCAATACTGAGGAACTGGTTAGTGATGCCCCATGCCCCACGCTACACTAGGTCGATGTGGCCCAAAACACACATCGACCTCGCATCGACCTCCGCTACCCAGGATCACTGATGTTGCAGATCAATCCGAGCTAGCAACGCTACGGATTACTCCAAATTACTGAGGCTTGCTCCGTGCTAAGGGATCGCTCGGATCCTTATTCCATGCTTTGGATTTTGACCACGATGATCTGGATTTTACCGTGATGATCCGGATTTGACCATGATGATTCGGATTTGACTATGATCCTCCTTTGCTCACTCCAACATACTAGAAAATACATAAAAACTAGAATTTTAGCACCATAAGGCACCTCCCAACCTCTAACTCTCTGAACTAGGACACGGGTCCTCACACATCCCATGCTCCTAGCATTTGTATGAGGACATGCACAAGTGTAGTGTCGTGGAAATAATACATAAACAGGTTATATTCAACATTCATAATTATGGCAACACATAAACAAGCCACACAAGCAAGCACAACCATAGTTACATCCACACAGGCTTCCACAACCACAACCACCTAAGCTTCCACAACCATAGCCACACAGGCTACCACAGTTCCACATAGCACACTTTCGAGCACAACACAACAAGACATATTCACAACAAATTAAATAACACACGTATTTAACATCCATCATACAAGCCATAATCAAGTTAAGTTCACATAATACGTTCTCAACACAACCCTCTTATATTCCAAAGGCTCCCCACGAGACTCTACTGCAAAACTACCATGAATGAATGCAACCACACCATGAAACAAACCCTTAATCCCCACTAACCCCGAACTCATCAACATCTATAAGCACAACATGGCAATGAAGGCCAACATTCATATAGGAAATCACACCTATATGAATTTACATATATACATATATATACCAATTACCTTAAAACCTAACCCTAGAATATGTTCAAGAAGTATAGAATCCTTACCTCTAGTCTGATTGCGTTAGGGTTCTGACTTGAAAGACCTTCCTTACTCCTTGCTCCACTCTGATAGGTGCCTCTCTCGTCCAAGAACACAGAGGCAATGATCGAACCAGCTGCGATCTCTCTCTCTTTCTCTCTCCCGAAGGCTGCAAAATAATCCCCGAACCCTAAAATCACCAAATAGAAATATCAAAAATACGCTGTTGTTGGGTCGGTGTTGACCAAAAACACCCGGGATCAACCACATCGACCACCCTTTCTTGCGTCGACCAGACACGCACATTAACTAATTTCCACATCAAACAAGGTCGACCTACAGCTGGGTTGACCACGTCGACCTCATGTCGACCAGAGGTCGACCATCTGCCATATCGACCAACACACATGGGAAAAATCTCGGGAACTACTCTGGTCGACCTTGACCACGTCGACCACACATCAAAATTCATCTAGTATCAACCAAACTCTCTGGATTCTTCTCTGGTTGGCATCGACCACTAACCATGCCAGGTCGACCATGTCGACCACTCTCACTCTCATGAGACCCCCGCCGAGGCGTTGTGCCCTTGGACTCCCGCTAACCATCGGGATAAGAGTCCTTGTCCAAACGCATAAATGACTAACTCATCAAATCTTAAACATGGGTCATTACATATAGTTACCATAAAATGCCATAACATGTCTTAAATCATAGTATAACTCTCCATGGTCTAGGATAAAGGTAAATAAGATAAACTATGAATAAAACCCAAATACTATAGTCCAGGACATATGTCAATCAAATAAGAGTCCATCACCATAGAAGATTTGCTAGTCCCTACTAATACCTGTTACACAAACAACAATAAAAGGGTGAGCAATAGAAGCTCAATTGGTGATTTACAACTCTACACCACCTTATGACTCAATGAATACCTAATTCATATGTTTAGTGTCTTAGATTATCATCATCATTGATTATCATATCAAACATCAAACATAACAGATCATAACATATTATCACAATAATGGTCGAGGCAGCCAACAACCCAGTTCACAACAACTCAATTATAGGGGCCATAATTATTTATCACATCATAACATAATCACTAGTGGCCTTAGGGTCCTATCACATCATAACACCATCATCAGGGGCCTTCACCACCTATCATAAGCATTAGAAATCATCATCTCATCACACCCGAAATCTTCCATCATCTGGGTAATCGGCTCTATTACATAACATCCCCCTATACACCATCACTAAGACTAAGTTTATCAAACATACAACCACTTGTATAAATTGTATTTGATGAATCCAAATTTATTTATTTTACATTGGCTCTCCAATTTTACATTGATAAATCTGATTGAATTCGTCCTATAGTTATATAGTGATGAAAATTTTCTAACATTTTTCAAAAGATGGGTATGTATCTTCAATGTCATCGTTGAAGTCCTCTCCATCAATTAGTTAAGATTGTGAATATGACACAATTTTGTTGTCTTTGTGGGTTTGGAGCTAGAGAGGCCCAAAAGGAGCAAGACGGCCATGACCGAGGTGTGAGAGAGGATGTAACAGCCCACTAGTATTTTAAAAAATAAAATTATAATAAAATTAATATTTTATTATAATTGGTCAATAATTATTGAGTCTATTTCATACTATAAAATTTTGGTTATTAAATTTTTTGAAAGTTAATTTTGTAGCTAAAAAATAGTTTAAGTTACTACTAATACTATAACTCATAAAAGTAGGTTATCAACCTTTAACAAATTTAAATTCAATGATAAATTATTTCTAGTAAATTTATTGATCTAGGGTATAACATTATTATATATTCTCATAAATTATTTGTACAAAATTTGATTTCATAATATTAATTTGATTTTTTAAAGATGTTTTAAAAAACTAATAATCAATTAAATGTTAATAAATCACTAACCATTTGCAAAAATTTCATGAAAATACATGCACCATAAAATTGTTGGTAATATTATACACATCAATAATGTAAATCACTGCTTGATATTAAAAGAAAAAAATATAACCCTTCATGTAAAATAGTAGGCGAGTTTGGATAATTCATATCTTAAGCAATACTTAAAAGTATTATATGATATAATTCAATTAATCTAAACTATTGAAAATAAATATAATAATTTAGATCAATTAAATTACATGAGACTATAATTTTGAATATTGCATGATGAGATGTCAATCCACAGCCCCCGTGACAAGACGAATTAATATTTTTGACCAGATATTTTACTGAATTTAGATCCGAATCTACGTATTGGTCTAGTGTGTTATTCCAACAAGGCATCCAACGTGGCTGAAAAACCACTACATGCTACGTCATAACAATACGCGGCCAAATGGTAAAAACATGATAATATTTAAATCGGTTTGGTTCAAAAAAAGGTTCAAATTTCTCAAACTGAAGTACTATTCTATGCATTAAGCACGTTATCTTCCAAGAAACGATATGTTGTACGTTACTTCATGTAAAGTGTATCGCATGTGAAGATCCCAAAGATCTAACAAACGAACTAAAAAATGCAATAATCCGTAGAAAATTAAGATTTGAGGGTGAACGAGTGCTTTTTTTTTTTTTTGAAATTTTGAGAGCGGCAAACCCCCTATAGAAGTTTGAATGTCGTAGCTCTCGTCAATAGCGATAGCTACAAATAAAAAAAAGGCCCAAAATGGTCAATTTTCCGCAAAGATATGACCATTTGAAGATTTCATCAAAAACTATAATTCACAAAACCCAGAAACCCATAGGTAAGGGATGATGATTTAATTAGGTTTGATGATTCGGTTCAAGAAATAACAGTATTTTCCAAACCAAAGACCTATTTTTCGAACCAAAGACCTATTTTCTGAAACAAAGTCCTTATTTCCTGAACCAAAGTTTCTATTTTTCAAATTGAAGTCTCTATTTTTAAATTAAAGTCCTTATTTTCTAAATCGGAGTTTTTATTTTCTAAATTAAAGTTTCTATTTCATAAACTAAACTCTTACTTGTCCGAACTAAAATTTATCTGAAATTAAAGTAAACACATCACTTTCACAAATGCAATAAAGACGTAAATTGATAAAATCGAAGCTTATTAAACCAATTTAACACATTATCTATCACTATCACGAATATAGTTAAGAGTTTTAGACATCCAAACAAATGCACATCAATCGGATGCAAAGAAAATTTTCACGCGTCCAACCTCTTTTGTTTTTAATAAATAAATAAGAACTAGGACCATTTCCGTATTTTCGGCACGTGTTACGTTTATATTTCTTTTCACGTGCAAAACCCTGTGATTGTGTGCGACGCGCTTTTGACAATTCGGTCGGTCAGACACGGGACATGATACACCTCGCAAAGTTTAGGTCTTTATATATATAAAACAACTGTAGCATTATTAATGAAATAATGGGGTTATATCATTATTGACGGGTCCCCACTCACCATTCATCATCATTTCGTAACTTGTATTATTATTCGCGATGTTCCTGGTCCCTGGGAGTGGCGTGCCATTTGATGTGAGCCATGACGTTAGTTTCTATGCTTCACCAGCACATATATTTAAAAAAACAGTAACCACATAATTTGATAGACATACATTATTAAAATAAAAACAAAACAAAAAAAAGTTGCCCGGTAGACCGTCAAGTCAACGCGTCTGTAATATTTAACATATTTGATAAATAAACATTTGTGTAATTTTCAAACAAATTATGATAACAGAAAATCAAGGCTTCATTTTTAAAATTTTAGGAAAAACCAATAAATAAAGGGGTGTTCAAAGTGTTTTTGGTTTTGTATTTTTCTTTCATATGTTAGGGTTTGAATTCTTGTCTTGTAAAATAAATCACATCTCATCAAAATTTAAAAAAAAATAATAACAGACCCAAAAAATAAAAAATAACTATAGTTACTTTATTTAAAAAATAAGTATACCAAAATGTTTTATCGGTCAAGTTTCTGTTTTTGTGAAATAGTTTTAAATAAATGTCGAAAAATAGCATTTTATTTTAATTTGAGTAAAATTAAATTAATTATTATAGAAAATTTAGTTTAATTATTTTTAAATAAATATATAGTGATAAATTGGATTTTTATTTTATTTAAAACCTAAATAATAATTTAATTATTATTATATATGTATTTGTAAATAATATCTTTTTAAAGAATAATACTACTTGCAATTTTTAAAATGAAAATTGCATTGTATTTTTTATTTTAATCAAAATAATAATTAAAAACTCATTTATCAAAATGATATTATTTTAATAAAAATACAAATAAATTGTAACATGATTTTTGATACTGCATATATAGATTTTTCCTTAAAGGGTAGATGCATTATTATTTATTACGATGGATAGGCTTGGCTATGGCTACTTCGACTCCTTTTCATATGTAGTCATACTATTACGCAGGATTTGGTTCCACGTTTTGAAAAGAATTTGTTTTAATAATAAAAAACAATTCAGGTCTTGGAAAAATAAGTTTGGTTGTCTCTTTTTAATCATAATTTAAATTCTAATTTGAATAAAGTATGTTATTTTTAATTTATTTTTTATTTTTTAAAATTTATTTATTTATTTCTCTTTCCTTCATTATTTTTTTCTTTTTAGTTTTGTAACTAATTAAAAAATAATTCTTTTAAAAAAATTATAATTATAATTATAAAATCAAAATTATAATATAAAATGGATGTTGGATTTTCATAAAATAATAATTAAGTAAATATTATTATTCAATTTTATGTGACTCATTTATTCTGACAACTCATGGATTGATAACTATCATACTAATTTATTTTGACAATAAATCCATTGATTGATATCTGTCATATTCTTCTCCTCATGTCCTGTAACCTCCCACTATTATTGCTACACATTGAATTTGCTCTATGATGGCCCGAGTAATATACAAATTAAGATGTGTTTTCTTTTATAATGTGATGACTTATTATGCATACTCTCCTAATGAATAACAACATCCAAAACTGAGTAGAAGAGTTTGAAAATTAGCAATTAAAACATAAAGAATTAACAAGAAGAAAGTAAATTTGAGTTCATTGAATTAATCACAGCCACAAGAAAGTTGATCAACTAAAAAAATTAGAGGTGATCGACTGAATTTTTGAACAACCAACATGATTGACCAAAGTGAACATGGGTGGCAGGTAGGACTATGGAGCGAGGACAGGTGCTTGAGCACAACTATATAAAGTTAAACCAATATATATATATATATATATATCACCATTTATTTTAATACCTATTGTAAATAAAATAAAAGTAGTCTAATAGCATTTCTAATAGTTTTATGGAAAGTAAAAGATAAAAATAAATTTATCTTAAATTCTATAAAAAATTTTATTTAAATAGTGCAGCTCTAATATAAGTTTTACTTAATTTTAATAAAAATTTAAGTTAAATTTGACTAAAATTATAACTTCTATCTAATGTTGTCATGTCATATCATTTTTTTTATTCCAAAAGCTTAATTTGTCCTTTACGTCAAACACATAATATTAAAGAGAAAGAGTATTCTAAGAGTAAATTAGAAAAAAAGAGTTGAAGCAATTAAAATTAACTAAAACTATTGAAGTTGTTCTTAGAGGTATATATAGAAAGTTAAATATAAATTTATCTAAGAAAATTTATCTAATGTTTTAAGAGTAATGCTATATACAGGTAGGTTGTGCAAGGAATTTGTGCAAGCAATTCTCATTGACATTGGATTGATATTATTTTAAAAAAAAACTTTTTATTAATACCTATCTAGCGATTGAGAGAATGTATACATATATGAATTACTTATATAATTTACTTGCAAATGGATGTTTCCATGCTCTAAACCATTCAATTATAATCACAGTAATTTTTTTCATATATCAGGATTTTATATATATATATATATATCCCCAGAGCCAAGGAGGGACTTACCTCCTTGGAACAATTGTTTCCCCAAAATACCACCTCTTCTTTACCACCAATTTTCCCAAAAGTTCCTCCAAATCATTATCAACCTCCAAATCCTACTCCACCTTTACAAATTTTGCAACAAGAAGTCAAAATAATTAAAGAACAACTTCATCAATTTAACAAATTAAAAGATCAACCTTTCTCGGATTATACTTTATTACCAAAACCACCAAACTATGATTCTATTTCACCTCTCCAGCATATTATTTCTCAAAAGTATTTTCTTAAGATAACAATCAAATTTTCTGAAAATTTTACTCTTGATACTATCGCCCTTTTTGATACTGGTGCTGATCTCAACTGTATTAAAGAAGGCATTATTCCCTGAAGATTTCAACAACCTTCTAATCAAACTCTTCTTGCCGCCAATAATCAACAACTTCCTATCAAATATAAAACTGAAGCTTCTATTATAAATCAAAATATCCAAATTCAAACTGTTTTTTGTCCTTCTTTCTGATATTCAACATAATGTTATTTTAGGAACACCGTTTATCCATTTAATTACTCCTTACATAGTTCATCATGATCATATTTCATCAAATTCATTCTCTTCAAAACTTAATTTTCCTTTTCTTGAACAATCACGAACGCGTACCATAGATTTATTAACTACACAAGATATTTTCAAAAATGAAATTCATAATACCATCAAAGGAAAAAAGGCTCATCTTTCTCATCTTAATCAATCTATTTTAAACCTTAAAATCGAAGAACAACTTCTACAAAATTCAACTAAATCTAAAATTAGTTCTTTTCAAAAACAAATCGAGCAAGAACTTTGCTCTGATCTTCCAAATGCTTTTTGAGATAGAAAACAACATATAGTTGATTTACCTTATGAAAAAGATTTTTCTAATAAAAATATCCCTATTAAAGCTCGTCCTATCCAAATGAACCAAGAACTTGAAAATTATTGCAAAAAAGAAATCCAAGATTTAGAATCCAAAGGTTTAATTCAAAAATCTAGGTCACCCTGGTCTTGTGCTGCTTTTTATGTTAATAAAAATGCTGAAATAGAAAGGGGTACACCTAGACTTGTTATCAATTACAAACCACTTAACAAAGCACTTCAATGGATTCATTATCCCATTCCAAACAAAAAAGATCTTTTACAAAAACTTTATTCCTCAAATATTTTTTCAAAATTTGATATGAAATCAGGATTTTGGCAAGTTCAAATCCATTGGTATCAGAGCCTGTCGATCGCAGGTGTGGTAGGGAAAGTAGCAGATCCAAGGAGGTAAGTCCTTGTTGAAGCCGACAGACAGGCGTGTTTGGGTAGTAAAACCTTGAGTTAAGCCAACGGTTACCGGCCTGACTTCGATCCCTATTCCATCGACGCTCGCCATCTCGAAGTATCTACCCCTTCGTTTCCATCCCCCTAGTGATTATTCTTATCCGGTCAGTTACTGTAGTTTTTACCTTTCTATTATTAGTTCTTATTTCCGTTTAATATGGAGTCCTTCTTTTCTTCTCAATCGTCCTCTTCCTCCTCTCCAGTTAATTCTGAAGAAATAATAATTGAAAACTTTGAAAAATATATTGACAATTGGAAGATCCCCAAGGTACATGAAGACCAAAATTACAAACAATCTCTCTTTTCTCGTTTCAAATCCGATTTTACAATTAAAACTGAGGAACATGATATTCAAATAACAAAGCCCTTTGAATCAATTCAAATTCTTTCCCCTAAATCTATTCATCACCATCTTTCAAAAAACTTCAAATACATCCATATCGGTCTAGTCCAAATAGGTATCAAACCTCTCACCAAAGAAGGTCTAAATACATCCATCCTTTGTGTTCTTCGAGATACACGTTTTACAAATTTTGATGATTCCCTTTTAAGCTCGGTCAAGTTTAGCTTATGTAGTGGACCACTCTCTTTCGATTGTTATCCAAACCTCACTCTTTCTTTAAATGATAAACATATATTAAAATCTCTAACTCTTCAAATTAAAACTCATAATTATAAAATGCTTGAAGGATCTATACCCATTGCTTTAATATTTAAAATCCATTATAAAGCTATGATTTCTGCTTTTGCAACTAAACATAAAATACAAAGTAAAAAAGGCAAAACCCTTTTCCTCCAAACAGATTTTTCAAAATCAAACACTATTATTCCAAAAACAATCCAATGGAAAGATGTCAACCTTCCACAAGAATGGTTACTAAAAGGCGTTGTTCCCCCACTACCACCTCCAACTCCAACTCCCAATTCTAACCTTCGTCAAATTACCCAATACAATGATGGTACTGTCAAACTTCAATTCAAACGATCCTCTTCTTCAAGATTCTCTGATGTCGGTTCCACATCCACCTCTACAACTTTCCATATGCCTTCCATTAAATTATCCCCCCCCCCCTCGATTTTCTACATCTAATCTTCCCCCTAGGCCTAGATTATCCACCTTCTTCCAAAACGTCGAATATAGATCCCAAATACAGAGACCACTTTACCAACCAGAACCACCTAAACCAAAAAGTCCACAATCACCTTCTTCTCCAAATAACTCAAATCATTCTTCTCCACCTTCTCCATCTTTCTCTGCTTTTACTAAAAACATCCAAAATGAATTAAATATATTACAAATCTCAATTAAAATTAACAAACAACAACTTCATGATGATTCTTACTCCCAACATAATGAGCAAAAACTAAATTGGTTTTTTAAACATTTTAATAATACGTGTCAAGAAATTCAAACTAAGTTTATTTTTTTCTCTAAAACCATAATATCCAAATCCCATTTTTTGATTGGCTTGAAATTTATGCTTCTGAAAATTTTATTAATTATCCTTTTAAAACTATTACACCCATATTTCATCCTCAAATACCCGAATGGGAACTCAACAATTCCAAACTCCATGAACCATTACATCCAACTTGGGAACTCTCTGATAATAACACCACAATTAAATCTATCCATCCTCCTTTTAGATCCATTAAGATTCCTTACTATAATCAAAAGGTAGATGCTACTCCCTACAAACATCCTAGTCATGATACTAGTACAAATCTCCGTAATATAGTCCAACAAAATAATTTTACAAATGCTCATTTACAAACAATTGCAACACAATTAACAAAAATTACACCAAAAAATAATATCCCTTCACACTCAAACATTCGAACTCCCATTTTTAAACCATTTCAAATATCCAAAAATAGTCAACAAGAGTTTGACCAGTCAAAATCTGAGTTATTATTTCATCTTAAAACAAAATTAAATAACCTTGAACAATGTTCTACTTCCTCGAATATCCCCAAAACACCAAAACAGGAACAACCATCCTCTTCAAAAATTGTCCCTAAAACACCTCAAAGCTGTGCTGTTCTTACAAAGTCAGAAGACTACTCTCCCCCATATCATATTCCTCAAATTAATAATTTTAATTACCCAACTCCAAAACCAATCCCTATGACAGCAGCTCCTGCTATTGGTTTTGAACATAGAGGTCTCTCTACCCAATCACGATTCAATGCCTCTACTGTCTACGAATGGAACATAGATGGTCTTTCCGAATATAATATTCTCAATCTCCTTCACCAAATGACCATGGCCTCTAATGCATACAAAACCCAAACCAACCTCTCTAACAGAGCTATTGCAGAACTTCTCATTTCAGGTTTCTCTGGCCAACTCAAAGGATGGTGGGATTTCTATCTTTCTTCTACACAAAAGGAAATGATTCTCAATAGTGTTAAAACAGATGAAAGTAATACCCCTCTTATTGATCAACAAAATGAAACAATTCCTGATGCTGTTTTAACTTTAATTCTCTCAATAAGTATCCATTTCATTGGTGATTCCTCTCATCTAAAAAACAAAAATGCTGAACTCCTTTTTACTCTTCGTTGTAGAAAGCTGTCAGATTTTCAATATTACAAAAACACTTTCCTTACTCGAGTCATGCTCAGAGAAGATTCAAACCAACCATTCTGGAAAGAAAAGTTTTTAGCCGGTTTACCTAACCTTTTAGGAGAACGAGTTAGAAATAATATTAAAGAAACCATAGACAATCCTATCCCCTATAACAAACTTACTTATGGTGAATTAATTAGTTTTACCTAGAAAGCTGGTCTTCAAATATGCCATGATCTAAAATTCAAAAACATTTAAAATGGGAAATGAAACAAACAAAACAAGAATTAGGTTCTTTTTGTCAACAATTCGAGTTCTCCCCTTCCCTTTCACCACAAAGATCGTGACTAAGCCGTTCTAAAACCACAAAACAATCTCCACATAAAACTTCTCATAAAAAACCATTCAAACATTTCCCCTCTACATCCCATAAATTCCCCACAAATGAATTTTATACAAAACCACCTCCAAAAATTCCTTCCAATTCCAAATCCAAAACCATTACTTGTTGGAAATGCGAAAAAATCGGTCATTATGCTAAAAATTGTCGTGTTTCCCAAAAACTTCATGAATTAAGTTTAGATAAAGATCTAGTTAACAAAATTGAAAGTCTTCTCCTTGAGAACTCCAGCAATTCAGATTTTGTTAGTTGCTCTGAGGATAATCAGGCTCTCCAAATTGATGAACTTGCCAATCCAAATTCCTCTGATAATTCTTCTAACAGTTTAAATGTACTCTCCAAAGATCATCAGTCCATTCTTGATGTCATCCAACAAGTTCATAATCCACAAATCCAAAAACAATTAATTGAGAAACTCATCCCTTCACTTGAGCAAAATTCCACCAGACCACCTTCTATTCCTCCCACTCATTATGATTTAACTACCATCCTCAAAAGACAAATTTTTCTCGATCTCCTACTCTTTCTCTTGAAAGTCTTCAAAAACAAATTCTACAATTACACAACCAAGTTGAACAACTTGAAAATTGGAAAAATGAAGTTACTCACCATTTTCAAAGTATTGATATTTCTACTTCCCATAATAATTTTACTAACCAAAATGATCCTCCCGAGAACCCTTCAAATCAATATCTTTTCCTTCTTAGAGAAATTACTACACAAAAATATTTTATTCGTATTACCATTAAATTTAATGCTCATTCCATCCTCGACACAATTGTTCTTTTTGATACGGGTGCTGACCTAAACTGTATTCAAAGCGGGTTAGTTCCTCCAAACCTCCATACTCCTTTTCATCAAAGTCTCGTTGCCGCTAATCAAGACCTTCCTATCTCTTCTCAGACCGAAGGTATTATAATTAATAATAATGTCCAAATTAAAACAAATTTTGTCTTATTACAAAATATAAATTATGCTGTTATTCTTGGTACCCCTTTCATTCATTTAATTACACCTTGTACGGTTCATTATGATCATATTTCTGGCAGTCCAAATCTTATTTTCCATTTTTTACAAAAACCACATATTCAAAATTTCGAAATTTCAAAATCACATGCTATCACTGCTCCTCCGACTAACCCTCTGCAGGAAAAAGACTCCCAGGAGGACTTCCCTGGCACCATCACCTCCACCCATGAAGGTATCCAACCGTGTGTAGTCGGTCAGAATGACTACACCTCATTAGATGCAAACGGCTTCTAATGGGCCGTCATCAAATCCGTTGATCGCTGTGGGTTTGCGAAAAATCCAAAAAAGCAATCTGTGCAAATCCGTGTGTAGTCGGTCAGAATGACTATACCTTATTAGGTGCAAACGGCGCCTAATGGGCCTCTATCAAATCCGTTGATCGCTGTGGATTTGCGAAAAATCCAATCTCGGCCCATTCCCAATGGCCTCCAAAGACGATCCAAAACAAAGGCCCAATCACAATGGCCCATTTCCAAATTTCCAAGGCTAACATAAGAAGCAGGCCCATTCCCAGCGGCCCATCCAATTTCCAGGTCCAAATTTATCTGGCCCAATCCCAGCGGCCCAAAGTCCACCCACAGTATTTGGCTCCAGGCCCAACACCCGTGCCAAAGTGAAGCCCAAGACTAGACGATCCATGTTGCAGTCATAAGCCCAGGAAAATCCATTCCCTGCGGTCCATGATGCTCAAGCCCAAGTCCAAGGTTTCATTTTACTGTTCATAGTCCATGTGGCAAATTAAAAAAAAAAGTCAAATCCCTAAGTTACCCTTCCTTCTTCTGAAAGCCTCCTCCCGTGCCTATATAAGGAGACCCCCTCCTCCTTCTTTCATAAGCTTTTCATTCCCCAAGCATACATACAAACACTCTCCCTCTCCCCCGAAGAGCTTCTCTCTCCTCTCTCCTTCTCCGGCGAACCTCTCCTCCTCCGGCGGACTTCTCCGGCAACGTTCTTCCTTCTTCTTCCCCCTTCTTCTTAATTAAGTTTGTTTTACAGGATGCTTGGTTGAAGCTCCGAAGTTGTATTTTCTTTTTTATTTCCAAAGGTATGTATATATATTTCAAAGTTTATTAAATTTATTAATGAAATAATTTGTTCTTTTCTTATCTTATCTTTCCCTTCCCCCAATCCTCTTTTATATTTATGCACATACATATATATCACTGATATATATGTATATTATTATATAAAGTATATATTTATATATGTATACAACCCCATGACTATGTGCTTGGCTTTCAGTCGTGGAGGACTTTAATTAATATATATATATATATACGTATATGTATTATATATGCACTGCTACGACCCCATGATTACGTGCTTAGCTTTCGGTCGTGGTGGTTTTTAATTCAATATATATATAAGTCCCTTTCTCCCTTTTTCTTATTTTCTTCATGTGGGCCCGACAGGGCATCATTATGTTTCGTCCTTATTAGTTTACTTTTACTTTAAAAGTCTTTTCATTATTAAAGTCTTTGTGTGGGCCCTACCGGCCATTATTGTTGCTTGTCTTATTAGTTTACTTTTAATTAAAGTCTTTTATGTTTTAAAAAATTAAAAGAAAATAAAATAAAAATTAGAAATATTAAAAAAGATATTGGTATATCGGCTGAAAACCCGTAACATCCTCGATCCCGGAAGTTCCGGAGTAAGGAAACCTCGGGTGCTAACAACGCCACGTACCAATAATTAAAATATTTGGTACTAATAGTCACGCTTCCATTCCGTTTCTCCATTGGTATCAGAGCCATTTTATTGGTATGGAACCATTGTTTCCCCACTATATATATATATATATATATATATATATATATATATATATAATTGTGTCTTTATCGAAAAAGAAGGGGGTGGCTTGGGGACCGCTTCGACCACTGGCACCAAGCGCATCATGTTGGCATCTTTTCTCCTCTGCAATTTTTTGATCACGTGAATTACATGTTTTATAACTTTTAAATTTTAAGTAAAGAATAAAAGATTTAATTTTATTCAAAAATTTTATACCCAAAAGAAATCTCTGATTCTGATGAAATTGATATCGTAATAATAATTATAATTAATATATAATAAACAAATGAGAATTGAGATAACCAAATTAATCTATATATACTACAGGACAGAGCCGGCCCTAAGATTTAGGAAGCCCATGACAATTATTAATTTGGGGCCCTTGAGAACGATAATAATACAATAGGGATCACATTACACTTAAATTGTAAAACATAGCTTACGTTTCTATCAAAAGAGGACAAAAAGCATTATAATTCATAGCATTTGAGCTTAAAGGTGTCCAGTAAGTAGAAGTCATGTTCAAAATACTATATAATTGAATGTGAAAATTACAATCACTTTTCACATTCAATTTAGTAATTTTTAGAGGCATGGGTTTTTCTTTTTTCAAAATTTGAGATTGAAATCATTCAATTCTACTCACTAGAAACATCAGCAATACCATAATATAGTAATTAATGATTACAAATAAAGACAGACTTACCATTAGGTACATATATGCTTCTTTTGGACATCGTCACATCGAACTTGTCAATTGCGGCCAAGAAAAACTTATTGGCATTAGAAGCTGCTTCCTGAAAATATAATTACATAGACATTACAATTAAATACAAAAAATTTAGCATATACATTAAGATGCCAAGTTGGCAATCATGGACTTCATGACAATTAATATGGATCTAAAGCTATAATCAAAACACCGCAGCAAAACAAGAAGAATCTTGAACCACCGCTCCCAAACTCAAGAGAAATGTGAATGTGATAAGAGATATTTAGTGTTTTCAAAAATAAACAGAAGGAAAAGAGAAGACACATAATCTAATTGGTACAAAAAAAAAAGTAATGACAATGCTTAACGGCCTAATGTCAGCAATCAATTGTGCATGAAATGAAAGAGCAAGACCCTAATTTTATAGGACACACCATTCCTGTCAATTGACCAAGCTAACCTATATTTTCTCCCGATCTCGACAAGGAGTTCTTCACATTCTTCACACACATCTACAAGAACAGACATAATCACACACATTTACATTGCGGTGTATATATATATAGTTCTTCAATGTTCAATCTACATGCCCTCTAACTAGTAATTAATCATAAGCTACTTGGAAGAAACACAAGAAAAATAAACATACTCACATACCTCACACATGGTCAAACAGATCACGGATGTCACGGATCAAGGTAGGGATGGTTATGGTCTCATAGTCGGAGTCTAACGGATCACTGGGTGCTGGATTGAGGTAGGGATGGTCTCATGGTTGTCAGTCGGACAGATGTCACAGATCAGAGCAGGGCCACGGGAGGGAGGACCTGTAGTGGGCGGAAGGGCTTAGCTGCTTAAAGCAACAACATAGTAGTGGTGGGCCATGGGCAGCTAAGTAGGAAAGTGAAAGGGCAGCCGACAATATCGGCTATGGACTGTGGTCCTATGGAGTGAAGGAGAAGGTTGTCAGGCTATGGAGGCAGTGGAACAAAGACGTCTAGAGGCTAGGTCAGAATGAAGAGAGGGAATTCGGTGAAATGAGGTTCTAATTTTGACTCAATTTTTGAGGCCGAAGACTCAGGCCTACTTGTACTTGTGTTAAATCACACAGAATCTAATTCAACAAAACTCAAAGATTAATATTTAATATGATGATGGTCAGAAAATTCATCTATTTATTATATCTAACAAATTGAAATTCATTATCGTCCCCGCCCCCATTCAATGCCAGCCATCAACAACAGCCGGTGCAAGCTAGCTAGCTAGCCACCTATAATTATAATTTTTATAATTTTTATTATAACTAGGCAAACGCGTGGCTTGCGTCCACATCATGGCGTGTTGTCCTGTCGGGCAATGCCCCCATAGCCATTGATATGCATATTCAAAAAGAAAAAAGAAAAGGCGTTTGTAGGCGCCAGGCGCCCAATTCCAATAACACACTAAATTTGTCCTCTCGGATAACTTTTTGAATGATGAGTTTTTGAACCTTTTAATGATGAGTTTTTGACTAGTGAATAGTGATCATATAACGCGATTTAATTTAATTTGAAATAAATATCTAGGTAGAAGTATAGATATGTAATGTTTTCCGGGAAGACAAATATTAGAAATTAGTGGGGGGTAGGGGTAAAGGGGCAACGGCTTTTTAATAGCGCACGCCTTCGGTGAAATGAATGTAATTATCATAAGACCCTTTGGATTAGCATGGCAGTTGAGGGAGGCATAGTGGGTTGACAAGGGGGGCGTTATTATAAAAGAAGAATAAATATTTTTGTGAAATTAAGCGCCCGCACCTTATTTAATTTTTATAACTAATTTCAATGAATTTAGTAGCTGCGCGCGGGCTGGCAGCGGCACAAACGAGTCGCTTTCGATTCATTTAAGAAAGAAAAAAAGTTAATGAATTTATGAATCAGCGCCTAGTCGCCTACTTCTTTTTTGCATTATAAAAATATCACCCATGTATTTATTTGTATGTTAAATTCGTGGACACGTAAAGTTATAATATAATTTCATTTTCGTTTATTGACCGGTTGAGGTAATGAGTTTGAGAATCATAAATAATCTTTTAATTTTTTTTCATGTATAAAGTGTTGTGACGCATCAACATCAATTATTTCGGTTAACTTATCAGATAAAAGTTATTATTCATATAATTTTAGGATATATTTAGTATATAGTTTCACGGATGAATGAAACTAAAGAAAAAACAAAAAAAAAAGGGTCATGAGTCTGTGGTGGCGTTCGCAACAATTAAATTTAGAATTCCTTTCAGAAAATCAAAGTTGGACGTTTGTGAATATAATTAATTTTTTAAAGGAGATGGTAGCCAAAATCATAATTACTATCATATAGGGAAGAGCTTGAAGCCGCCAGATTCAAGTGGCATTTGTAATTTTGGACGTATCACTATCATCTCATATGGGAAGATGATCATGGCAGTGACGCGATGGCAGCTATTGTATACCTGCACTATTTTGTTTTTGCGTCTCTGTGTGTGTATACATACATACATATATGTATATATATATATACACACACGCAGACACATGTATATATGGGCACTTGTAATTAACAGGGTAATTTGGTGACAAGTTGCTGCTAATTTTTTTTTGTCGTCTATATAATCTATATATAGCATCCTTTAGCCCTTTTTTAATTTACACACCGATCCCAAACTGAGATGGAGGCTTTATCTTGATCATATATATATACATACATACATGATACATATGTATATATTGAGGAACGGCTGGTAGAAGGAACTTCTCATGTGGCCTTTCCCTCGTCATCCGCCTCTTCTTCTTCCTTCCTCTTCCCCCCCGATCTTCTCCACTACTCCATTCCTTATATCCAGCCTACACCCCTGCAGGTTCATTTCTCAACCCTTTCATTGATTTCTATTTTGATTTTTACTTTGAAAAAAAATGTCTTTATTGTTTCATGTAATTTATATGGATATATATATATATATATCAGATGTAGCTTGTTTCTTGTTGTCCATTGCAATTTAGATTTTTGGATATGAAATGATATATGTTGGTTTTGTTGAGGAAACTTATCGATTAATTATTCAATTTAATTATCAATAATCCATTGGCATATATATGGATTGGACGAGGATACGTAGAATTAAAACCTACTGTGTGTGAAATTATTGGGGTATTAAAAGATAAAAGAAGAAAAGAAAGGTAATGGTGGTAGACATGAACAGAACTGGCATAATGGCGTGAAGGACGACGGGCGGGTAGGTGAAAGCGAAAGGTCTGCACCTTGTAACGTGTTCTGTTTTGCGCCCACTCGCGGTCCCCTGCTCGCACGTTGTCTTTTCTTTTCTTTTCACCTGACGTCGTCGTCCTTGTTTATTCCTTAATCCCTCGGTTAGTTTTGGGGCGTTTTAACTGACAACAACGTGGGCCTCGTGTCCTTCACGTACCCCGCCACCGACTTACTGTGAATATAATTTCAGCTGCAGGATTTCGCATCTGGTGTCCTAGTACTGGCAGCTCCCTCATTGTAAAGTGTCGTGTTTAGCTGGAAACCAACCCTTCCACGAAGTTTACACGTACGTACATACCGGAGAAGAGTAGTTGACACACACACGCACATACATATCAATATATAGGGAAACAATAGCAATCGAGAGGTAAGAAGAGTGGAGAAAGGAGAAGAAAGAAATCAACAAGATGGGGTTTTTAATGCTGTTGGAGGTGGCATCGATGCCAATCCTGCAAGTTCTTATAATTAGTCTGCTGGGTGCCTTCTTGGCCTCTGGATCCAGCAACATCCTTCATGCCGAAGCCCGTAAAACATTGAACAAGGTTTGTTTGTTTGTTTCTTTTTTCTTCTTCTCCTTCTCTTCCTTCTTTAAACGTGGATAGCATAGCATGATAAGCTCCTTCATCATGCATATAAATTTTTTTTTTTCTATATAATCTACATACCCACAGATGGTGTTTATGGTGTTTACTCCATCGCTAATGTTCGCAAGTCTGGCTAAGACCGTCACTCTCCAGGACATAATCTCCTGGTAATTAATCTCTCTCTCTCTCTCTCTCTTTTCTTTCTCTTTGACTGCATACAATACAATATGATGAAATCTACATGATCAAGTGCTAAAATTTAGCAAACCATATGTAAATGGCACTTGACTTAGGTGGTTTATGCCGGTAAACATTGGGCTAACCTTCGTAATAGGAGGATTCCTAGGATGGATACTAGTGAAGTTACTGAAACCCGACAAGTATATGGAAGGCCTAATCGTTGCCGTTTCTTCATCAGGTATGCCTGCTCTCTCCCTATCTAAAATCTTCATTCTTTGAATAATAATCTTCGTCACCCGCTGTCTTCCCGATGAGATGTATATATTCATCAATCAACATACAATGGTCATTAATATATATATATATATATATATATATATATCCATTAATATAGGGAATTTGGGGAACCTGCCATTGATAATAGTGCCAGCGATCTGCGAAGAAAGTGGCAGCCCATTCGGAGAACTCGGGCTCTGTCGGGCTGCTGGACTCTCTTATGCCTCTTTCTCAATGGCCGTTAAGTATCTATCCGTCACTTTCATTCCCTCATTCCTTCCGCAAAAGAGACTTAATAGTTTCCCAAGTCATCAATTGATTTCTCAAGTATTGACTGTGCATGCAGTTAGGGGGTTTCTTCGTATGGACCTACACTTACCAACTGATACGAACTTCTGCAGTTGCACACAGCGCGTTGCTCGCACATGGACCCAATGTTGATGAACAGACATCCCATTATAACAAGGATATAGAAGTTGATGATTCTAAAGTAGAAAGTGCTACTACCCCTCTCCTCAAGGTAGACCACGAAACCCTCCACCCACAACATTACACACCTGATCTATCCTCCCAACTCGTAAGTTTGCAGCTATTCATACTTAGAAAACTTACAGATAAGAAAGTAATCCAGGTCCCTCAAACAGCTGCTATCCATATGGAACTATGGAAGAGCCCTCAGTTCATCTTTTCTAGTTTTAATTTCTAGTGTATACGTATTCTGCACGTAAATTGTGCATGCATATGCAGGAAGATACGGTTGGGGACAGGAAGCCTGGGGGGTCAAAACTCTGGGGTAAAGTCATATCATTTTTTTACCAGATCCTGGAAGAGCTCATGGCACCACCAACCCTTGCTGCGGTCAAATCTTCTTTCTTTACTTTCCATACAAATTTCGTTACCTTTTTTTCTTCTCAGCTTTTCCAGTTCCCAAATCTAAATGACCTACATTGGGGTGTTACTGTCTGAGAGAAAGAAATGTGGACAATGTCTATAGATATGGAAGTTTACTGATGAATCTCTATTTTCAGACTTTGGGACTCATTTTTGGGGCGACTACATGGTTGAGAAACCTCATCATTGGGGAGGGTGCCCCTCTGCGGGTCATCCAAGACTCCATCAAATTACTTGGGTATCATATATATACATAATCTTCCTGGCTAAGCAGTAGTCTAAATTTATCTCAATTTTTATTTCTAAATTACATAAATAAACACTTGAACAGTCATCCTTATTTTACTCTGTATTTTTATTTAAAAAACAAATAATTTCTATCATTACTTACCAAAAAGATTACTTCCTACCATAAATCCCGCCAAATCATCGTCCCAAAATATTTAATTTTTAATTTTTAAAGAGCGATGAAAATTTGATATAAAAGAATGATAGAAATAATTTTTTAAAAATTTTTACTCTACAAATAGAGATAGAGGGAAATTTTTTTACTAGCAATAAAGAGGGAATAGTTTCCGAATTAATTATTGTCTTACTTGCTCAGTAGAACATTATTGATGGAATTATTAACTGTGGAGCTTGGGTTCCACTACTCTTATTTTAAATTCTCTCACAATTCATACTTCATTTTGCAGACTAGCTAATTAATTAATGTTTCTTTGTTTTCGACTGCAGGGATGGAACTATTCCCAGCATCACCCTTATACTAGGAGGTAACCTCGCGCAAGGTAAAGACTACTTATTTGATCTCAAGCTATCAACTATTTTTAAAAAAATGTTAAACGAATTTAAAAATGTGATCGTTCAAATCTCATTTGTCATCGAACATCTAAATTTTCAACAGGTCTGAAGTCCTCGAGGGTAAAGGCAGGAGTGGTTATAGGGGTTGTATGTGTGCGGTACCTCATACTTCCTGTGATTGGGATAGGGATTGTTAAAGCAGCAGGTTCTCTTGGTTTCCTGCCCTCAGACCCCTTGTATCACTTCACGCTTATGCTTCAGTTCACGCTCCCACCTGCCATGAATATTGGTAATTAAACCCTGAGTTTCGGCTTCATACATATGTTAATATATCACTAGTCATATGTTGAACTGAATGGTGAACTGTTTGTGTACACGAACATAGGTACCATGACCCAGCTATTCGATGTTGGACAAGAGGAGTGTTCGGTTCTCCTTATGTGGACATACATGATAGCAGCGTTGGCACTCACTGTCTGGTCATCGGTCTATATGTGGGTCTTGTCTGAGGTCTGATTGGCAATGATTATCCTTGCATCAGTTCCATATCTTGAAACGTTGCTTGTTGCACGAGGCAGAGGGCCTCATTGTTGAATTACAAAACTAGCAACAATTCTATCTCATTTGTTCAATAGTGATAATGTTATAAGCGCATCTTCCCCTTCTTCCATTTTTTGATTAGCAGGTTCCTTCGTTTTGAACGATCTTGCGAAAGAATTTTGTCAGCTGTGTAACTCCTATATAAGTAATTGGTTACTCGGCCATTCATTGTATGGCTCCCAAACTGCTTATCAAAAGGTCTAAAATTTTACTTTTTGCCGTTTCCCGTGCCTCTGTAGTATCATTTTATTCATTCTAGGAGTGAAGGAAATCAAATTTCTAAAGTACTTGGTGCCCACTGCCCAGTCTATAATTTGGTTCCTTTTATACTACATGAAAACCAAGCCAAACTGATTGTACTTACAGAGGTTGCAAACTAGGTGGAAAAGATGTTTATTATTGTCCAAAGGTTCACTGGGAAAGGTCTTCAAAACTGTAACGGAAGTTAGGGAAGCCATTTTAAAATTATCACATAGAGAACAATGCCTACCCAGTAACCATGCACAAACGGTACCCAAGAAAACTAGTTGGTTGAAACCTGAAAATTATCACAGAGAACAATGCCTAACCGCGCACAAACAAATGGTACCCTGCCTCTTACCCAAAAAAAAAAAAAAAACTAGCTGGTTGAAACCTCTGTGCTTGTGATACCAATAATTAACATGTTCTGATGACAATTGACAAACTGATACACAACTGGCACCCGCACGAAGATCTGACAGAATGCCAAAACGAAGGTTTGCAGGAACTGTTGCACGGGTTTGTTGCAAAATAATAGGGGTTCATTAAACAAAATATTAGGAGTTTGTTGAATCGTAGCTAGAAAATAGGAGTAGTTATTATCTGCTATTGGTTAATTGCTTTTTAAGTTGGTATTGATAATACATAGTAAATGATTAGTATTTTTACGTTGCCCAAAATTAATAAAGGAACTTTTTATCTGTTTTAGCTTGGTTTAAAATTTTTTGTTTAATTATAAAAATAAATAAAAATATTTACTATTTATTTTTTGTTCAAATAATTAAAATTGAATAAATAATGATCCCACTCAGGGTTACTTGATCCATTGAAAAGAAAACTATATTTTTTTTGTTTTTCAAATTTTAAGCTTTTCATGTTTTATTTTATTTTATTTGTTTTATTTTTTTTATTTAGTCTAGTTTTAAATCATGTGACTAATTTTGACGATTTAATTGTTAAATTTAATTATTAATTCTATTTTTAATTCCAAGTTAATTATTTGATGGGCTAATTACTAATTATAAAATTTAATTACTTAATCTAATAAGTTAATTTGACTGCTAATCAATTATGTACTTATTAATTTTAATTATTAATCACCTAATTATTAGTTCTCAATACAAGTCAATTATCTAATTATTATTCTAATTGATTAATCTAATGATTGATTATGTGTTAATTATTCAATTGATTAATCTAATTACAAGTTGATTTCAAAATTACTACGCTTAATGGGTTAATCTAATGGCTAATTACATGTTAATTATCTACTTACTATGTTTAATTGATCAATTTAATTGCTAATTATTAATTATTTATCTAATTAATAATGTTAATTGACTAATTTAATTGTTAATTATCTAATTGCTAATGTTAATTGGTTAATTATCTATTAATTATCTAATTACCAGATCTTATTGATTAATCTAATTACATGTTAATGAGCTAAATTAATTCTTAATTATCTATTTACTAAATCTAATTGTACTTGCTATATAAATCAAAAGTTTAATTATTAAATTTAATTATCTTGATCTAATAATAATTAATTCTTTAGATATAATTTAATTATTGATATTATTACTAATTGTTAGAATCTAATTATAAAATTTAATTACTAATTTAATTAATACATTAACTAGGCATATACATTAAAAGAAGAACACCAAATTAAAATAGACTATCTAATTTTATCATTCGTTTTTAACTGGGCTTGTGCTGGTTTGTGAAAGACTTAATACTAGTTCATCTGATTACTCCTTGAATCATTCCTGAATAAGGCTCACACAAACCATAAAAGAAAAGAAAACACAGAGTCGCCACCAAACAGTTTAAACGTGTGATTGGACACCTAAAAAAGGAAAGGTTTACGGTTCCAGAGCATTAGGTTCGGGAGTCAGTTACGTATGGAGAAGGAAGAAAGATTCTTGTACCCCCACAACACTCATTATGGGTACCTAATCTTAATCTATGAGTATTTTCTTACTTTATTACTTTATTAAAAAAGAGTCATTTTTTATATTCTTAGTTTTAAAAGAAAGGAAAATTTTATGATTTATGTCTTAGAAAATAAAAAAAACTTTTAACTAAATAAAAATAAATATTCTAATTTTAGAAAAAAGAATGTGAGATCTAGGCTCATATAACAGTATTGTGTTTTTCTTAAAAGGATAACAAAAATATTTTTCTTTTTTAGAAAGGAAAATAAAAAAATTGAATCGAAATACTAAAATACTACCACAATTGATATTAGTCCAGACAAACTAGGATATGAGCATCTAGGACTCAACCCTCATGATCGCTCAGACCTTTTATTTTAATTTTTCTAGAAAATAAGAGTTTTTGTGTTTTTTTAAAGGGAATCAAAAGTGTTTTTTCGTATTGAGGAAACAATAAGAAAAGAAATAAAAAAAGTGAAAAGTTACTTTCTTTTATGTTGAAAAAACAGCACAGGTAAGGATAAGTAAAAACAATTTAATAAATATATGGAAAAGAAGATAACCTTAAAAAAATGAAAATGATACCGATTTAACCCTTTTCTCCTTCGGGTAATTCCTTCCAAGAATTTCCAAAAAAAAAAAAACACACAAAGATTAGAAAAAGAAAGCTTGTATGAGCGTTTTTCTTGCTCCTTTTCCTTCGAGACCTTTGGCGATTACGATGGGATATATATATTCCGTTTTTAAGCAAAACAAAAAAACAAGAAAGTGTCATGCGTAGAAAATATTAGAACCTCTCCCTAACTCCTTTCTCAAAATCTCTGTCCTCCTTCTGCTTATTGGAGCAGTTTATTTATGGGTATTTAGGGGAGGATAGCCGTTGGCGCATTAATTGGGCTCTTTGCAATTTCAATGGGTCAATTGTGATGTCCCGAGAAATCAATTATGGTTCCCTAATCCTATATTTGAAAAAGGGAATTCCAATGTTGCACTAATATAATGGTTGAAAATAATAACTATGCCTAAGATTATTTTAACTCTTTGTTTGAGGCGAATTTAATTATGATGTATTTGAATGTTTTTTGCAGTACAATTGGATCCTCGGATACCAACATTGCTGCTTTTTTCACAATTTTACAAAGTCTCAATATTGCACTGCACTGGTCCCCCTTTTAATACTCTTGAGAAAGGAAGTCCCAAACTCACTTAATACATTCAGAAAAGGATTTTTCCGGATTTGCAGAGTCTTGATAATGCATTGGTCGCAAAATGACTTGATTAATATTCTTGGGAAGAGAAATTATGAAGATCAAGACCTTTGAAGATGCTCTGAACAATGGTTGGGTACTCGGATGGATTCACCGTGACATTATTGATTGAAAATCTTTGTCACACCCCGGATTTCCTGTGGAGTCTGTGGATTTCACAAGTCTTACATCAGATTGAGGGGAGAACGTGCCTTATAAGAGGGCATGGATACCTTTTTGGAAAGATGCATTTAAAACCCTGAGGCGGCTAGAGGACAAAGAGTCCAGGCATGGTGCATGTAGCCTGTAGTCTGTAGCCAAAGGGGATAGTATCGTGCTAGTGGACCGCTGCGCTACTCTGAACGACACGTTTTGGGGTGCCTATGGGCACTACTAAGAACAAAAATCGCTTGGGCAGTGGCCCAAAGCGGAACAATATTGGGCTACGGGTGGCTGTGAGCAGTAATACGGAATAAAGATCCGAGCCTTCCACTAATCCCAAATAAGCCTCCACTGATACAGAGTAAGATTTAACTCCCACTAGCACGGAATAAGGATCTGAGTCTTCTACTGATTCAGAATAAGCTCCCACTAGCACGGAATAAGGACCCAAGCCTTCCACTGATCCGGAATATGTTTCACTGATACGGAGTAAGGATCTGAGCCTAGGGGTGTTAACGGGCGGGCCGGTCAAGACCGGGCCCAACCCGCACGGGCCCGGACTTAAATGGGTTGAGCCCATTTAGGCTCGCTTTTAAACGGGCCAAAATTTTCTGGCCCATCTCAGCCCGCGGGCTAGGCCATTATTTTAATAATAATAATTATTATTATTATTGCTACATATACTATTTACATATAGTATTTTCATCAAATGTGTTGGATCAAACCCAGAATTTGGATAATGCTAATAAAGCCTTATGTAATTTGATCTGAGATCTTTTGTGTTTATTTGATCATTACAGAAGATATGTTACTAATCCAGAGATGCACTCGTGAGAGCAAAGCTAAGGACAGGATACATAATCCTGATCCGGACAAGAGTGAGTATCGTCAAACACTTGGTAAATAACCAAGTAACAAATACATACGGAATAAGGAACATTCCTACGGACTAAGAACTTAAAGGATAAGTGCGGAGTAAGGAAACCAGATGCGGAGTAAGGAATCCGGATGTATTACTCGCCCGGAGTAAGGAACCTACATACGGAGTAAGGAAATTACATACGGAGTAAGGAACTTATATGCGGAGTAAGAAAGCGCTGACACGGAATAAGTTATCAGACTTTTCAAGACTCGCCCAGGAGTAAGGAACTTACATACGGAGTAAGGAACTTACATACGGAGTAAGGAACTTACATACGGAATAAGGAACTTACATGCGGAGTAAGGAAGCGCGACACGGACTAAGGATTCCAGACTAAATAGATACGGAGTAAGCAACCACTGACACGGAGTAAGGTTCCGAGCTTCATTAGCTACGGAGTAAGGATAATTACACCGGACCAAGAAGACACTGCTCCAACTAAACCGCATTTAAAGTTATCAGCTCTTGGTGTCCCGATGTAAGACGAATATATTGAGAACATGAAGAATCTTACACGTGGATCATCCGGATATGTGGACACAACCTTAATTGTATCTCGGAACTCAAAAAGACACTTATACTCTTCAAATCCAAGATCTTGAGCTCCATAATCCGCAGCAGTCAAGGCAGAGAGATTACCGAGGGATAGTTAGTGCGGAACGCATTCCGGAACTACAAGTTCCAAGGTTGTCTCTTAGGAATGTTTTGTATAAATATTCATACTTATACATTGAAAAAAAAATAGAAGAGTAAGGAGCTTTATCATCTTTAGAGATAGAACTTGGCTAGTGTGTGAGTTCATTTGTAAACAGAGTGTAAGAGAGTTTTGCTTCTATTTTGTTGTATTCATCTTGTGATAATAAAACAAAATACTTCCACTATCTGGTTATCTTCCGCAGTGATTCTATCACTTAAACTAGATAAGTGTTTGTGTCTTGAGAGAAAAGAAAGAGTTCGAATAAGAGCCTATTCCCCCCCCCCCCTTAGGCTCCAAGGGACCATCAAAATGCTACATACCGTAATGGTTATAAGCTATTTTTGTTTAAATAAGGTTAGGGGTTCTAGTTGTAATAGTTATAATCTGGTTATCTTCCGCAGTGATTCTATCACTTAAACTAGATAAGTGTTTGTGTCTTGAGAGAAAAGAAAGAGTTCGAATAAGAGCCTATTCACCCCCCCCCCCCTTTAGGCTCCAAGGGACCATCAAAATGTTACATAGCGTAATGGTTATAAGCTGTTTTTGTTTAAATAAGGTTAGGGGTTCTAGTTGTACCAACCTCATTTTGGGTAGAGTTTTTCAATTTTCAGCATATATGATATATATGCTACATGTGATGGGGTTATGGGACCTGCTGCAGCATAGGCTAGGGCTGGGGAAGGGGGACTGGGCTGTTGCGTGGGCTGGGGTTGGAGGGGAGGGGGATTGGGCTGCTGCATGGGCTGGGCTAGGCTTCGTGGGGGAGGGTAGAGAGCTGGGCTAGGTGTAGGATTTGGGCTAAGCCTATATAACGCAATGGCCTACGGGCTAGCCTGTATCCGTGCGGACCAAGCCCATTTAAACCGTAGCCCGCGGGCTCAAAACGGTATGGGCTCGTCTCAAAACGGGCTTAAAATACTATGCCCAGCCTAGCCCATTTGACGGGCTAGCCCGCGCACCCCGCGGGCCTCTGGCTTGTTTAACACCCCTATCTGAGCCTTCCACTAATCCAGAATATGCCTCATTAATATAGAGTATGGATCCGAGCCTTCCAGTACCCCAAAAATCATCCCCTCCATGATTTGGAATGACTCGAAAGCTTCGAGTTAGCCTTGACCTTGCTGACCTTTGACCTTCGTTGTTTGGCCTTATCTCCGTGGGATTTGTCATTGTTCGATCATAGGTTGCGTTTTTCTTAGCTAGCCATGGTCAAAGATGTTTTTCAACATCTGTCAGACATATGTGCTCACAAAAAAACAAAAAGATAATCACACGCTGCCTTATCTTCCACGCAGGTCGTCCAACTATTAAACAAAGGCTAAAATCTTGCAATAAAAACGGCTATCACACATAATAGAGAAATAAATGCACATTAATGATAGTGCAACCAAATTCAGCCCTCCCATAAAAGGACGTTTACTCCCTGATAACTGCGGAATTTGTCATTAAATTTGCATTTAATTTATGAGCTTTAACTTAATATTTTGTTGAATTAATGTATTTTTATAAGAGTTTTCCCCAATTTCAATTATTTACTGTTTTATTTATTTTTATAGATTTAATATTAATTTTGGTGATTTTAAATGTTAAATTAATTATTTTAATTTTTGATATTAATTCTCTGGGCTTAATTGATTATTTTAAGTTTAATTTTAGTAGAATTTTTCTCTCTATATATATTTGGGTTAATTGAATTATGTTTTTATTTTTATTTTAATGTATTATTAAATAATTTTTGTGTTTAACTTTTATTATTATTATTTTGCATGCTTTCAATTAAAGGACCCATTATTTGGGTTAATGGGAGAGTGCACGTTAATGTGTGGCCAATTTGTGTCTCACTTTTCCTTCTCATGTTTTATTATTATTTTACAAGTGGGTGGCTGATTTTGTTTCCAAGAATAGGTGTAGGCTAGTGCACGTTAATGGGGAGTTTCCAAATTCCAATTTGGGTCTTTAAAAAGCAGCGGTGTCCTATCCCGGCTCCATCATCAAATACCCATGAACGGGCAGCAAGACCCACACGCTGCCGCAGCCCTCCAATCTCCATCTCTCCAGTGCAGACATCACCCAGCGCCCACCTCCATTCATAGCAGCAGGGGGCCTTCGTCCCACCACGCTCTTGCGCGGTAACGCAGCATTCAGACACCTAGGCCAGTGCCACCCGCGGCAATTCCCACATCAGGCAGGCTTTCAGCGCTACACTGCAGGATTGTTCCTGTATTTTATTTTATATGAATTAATTTTCTGTATTTGATTTAACTTCAAACTTTGATTGTTATTTTGAATCTTGATTCTTCATCTTAATAATTTATTTGGGTGCTATGGTTTGCGATTCGTTCTGTCACGCCCCCAAATCCTGAAAACAACAGAACTAGGAACGCGACTTCCCCACACCCACACTACAGGGGTCGAGGGGATTAGTGTTCAACCCAATCATGTACAACTCCACAACAAGGGTAGAATTGTACTTCTCAATGCATTCAATTCAAGATTTATTAAAATGATACGACATTGGATTCAATTCCCATAATGTCCAACACACAGAATAACTCACATATAAGTTTCACCAACAAGGTTCTACAACTGCCACGGACCCAAGTCCGGGAAAGGAAATGACAAAATAAAATAAAAACAAATCATCTACTAAATGAATTCTACACCAAGGATGTCCCGTCCTGCTTCACTATAGCTCCACCAGTTACTCCCTACAACCTGTAGGAAATAAAAATAAAGTAAGGTGAGCACGAATGCCCAGTAGGTGGTCCCCATCTCAAGTACTCTATTACATAAATTCTTAAGTTTGTATGATCAGTGTATGCTTGTGCTAGTGTAGTGCCACACTCTATCACAATTAAATTTCATTAAATCACAAATAAGACATCACATCACATTTCCATCATTAAAGGTTCACACCGGCCGTTCATCCATCCACGGGATTCCCACTACCAACTCCAGAAATTCACATCACTACTAGACAGCCATATGTGGGACCTGTGATGTCCTTAACGACAACCTGCCACATATGGGACCTGGGTTACCAGCCACATAAGGGACCTACAGCCTCTTGCTAGCCCTATGTGGGACCCGCGGTTAACCCACCCAGTTCATGACAAAAACCACACCCATCGTTAATAAACACCAATTTACCTCAGAGTCCACCCACATAATTGTTAAACACCAATTATTCACATCCACCCATAATCAATAAAAAAACCAATTTATCACATCCACACATAATTGATAATAGAATATCCAATATAGTGCTCAATACAATAACTATACAAACTTTCTTAATCATAAAACCAATAACATCACACCCCTAACGGTACACCTATATGTAGATGGATAAATAATTTAAATAGATCAAATTATATATATATCCCTACTAGTATATGTTTATACTTCCAACACATGTGTTACTTAAAACAAATGTTATATGTCGTGTATGTTACAATATATATATATATAATCAGATCACATGACAGAACGGACGTGCGTGTCTTGTGCTTGCTCTCCGCCACGAGGATGCCCAATGCCCATCCAGTCTTCCCAATTCCTGCAATATGTAAAATGCTCTCCCCCTATTATTACTATTATTATTAATATTATTCTTATTATTCTTATTATTATCAAATTTTTTTAAAAGGAAAACCAAGGAGGTACCGGCCCAACACACACACCAACCCGTTAGGGTTGGTGTTGGCTCCCAGAAACAGGAGGGCGCGCCGCGCCCTTCCCCCTCCTTCCCACACGCCGGCGCCAGGCTCACGGTGGCCTTGGAGAAGCTGACGCCGCCGGCCATGCTCTCTCTCTCTCTCTCTCTCTCTCTCTCTCTCTCTCTCTCCCGCAACGACCGCGCCTCATACCTCACCGGCACGTAGCAGCCACGCCACCGTCCCACTCTACCTCCCTCCGGCGCGCGATGTCTGAACCGTTCTCCCCTCTCCCCCCTTGCTGCCAGCGCGCAACACGTCGCAGCAGACTCAGCCACGGCCGCCGCTGCTCCGTCCTCCTCATACCAGCGTGCGGGCGTGCGATCGATCCACGAACGGCGACAGCATGGTCTTCCCTCTCCAAGCCCAGAACATGTAGGAACATTAAAGAGACTAAACATACGAATACACATATACTTATATAAACATGTACAGATTAAATACGAACTTTTAAAAACAAACCTGTATTTATACAATAGTGGAATTCAAGAAACTCCTACCTGGATCTAGTATCGAAGAATTGATTGAACGCAACGATGGCTTCAACTAACTGCTCTTCCCTACCAAACTCTGTGTACAACGGAAGGAACGTAGGTATTGTGCCCTAGGTTCCACCTTTTATACTAACATAAATATATTATAGAATCTAATACTAATAATCAATATCACAATAACATAATAATAATAATAATAATAATTGATTAATTAAGAGGCTAATAATAATAATGATAACCCATTATTATTATTATTATTATTATTATTATTATTATTATTATAAATACTGTACAATTACACTAATAATAATAACAACACAATATTAACAGAGTCTAATTATTAAAATACTTATATTCTTAATAATTCCATAATGATAATAAATCCAATAATTGCATCAATAATAATAATCATAACATTGATTATTATAATAATAATCACTCAAATACTTAAATAATATTACCACTTTAATAATAACATATTAAAATAATTAAAAAAATCACCATATTAATAATAATAATAACCCAAAATGCAACGCTAAGGCCATGCTGGCGGATAGGTATTCCAAACTCTATATGGTCCTAACTTTCAACCTCACACAGGTACGGGTCCTTACATGTTTCTCCATCTGTTTTAAATTCTTTGCAATTAATTTGCGGTTGTAGTTAATTGTGGATTGTTTAAAGAATGATTTTTAATTGTGATTAATTCGCGGTTGCGGTTAATTAATTTTGAGATGTGAAGATTATTATTCGTAGTGAACGATTTGTTCTTCCGAATGCAAAACATAAGGCTATGTTTGGTGCCTGTTTTTGTTTTCTGTTTTGAAAACACTAATTTGGGAATTGCATTTAGAAATTGTTTTTTGCAAAATTTAAAACTGTGTTTTTGTTTGGCAAGTGTTTTATGTAAAACGTATTTCGTTTTTCATTTTCACACAAGGGTCACGCCGCACCGGGGGGGGGATCGCGCGTGTGGCGCGGCGCCACGCAGGGAGAGGGGGTTGCGCGGCGCCGTGCCGCGCAGGGGGAGGGGGTCGCACCGCGCAGGGGAGGGCGTCGCTCCGCGACGCACAGGGAGAGGGGGTCGCGCAGCGCAGGGGGAGGGGGCGGCGCCGGTGGGAGAGGTCGCGCCGGTCGGATCGCACCGGGTGGAGAGATCGGCAGGGGGGAGGTTGTGCTGGGGTAGGGAGATCGGCAAGGGGGAAGGTTGCGCCGGGTGGGGAGCCATCGTCGTAGGGACGTTGCAGGGGAGGGAAGCCGCGATAAGGAGAAAAGAAAACAGACAAAAACACGTGAAAATAGCCAGCAGCTGTTTCCAATTTTCGATACTCGGTACAGCGTGTTTTCAAAAACAAAAACAAAATGCTCGCCAAACAATATCAACAACGGGTTTTCTGCATTTAAATACAGAAAATGCAAAAAAAAAAAAATGCGGTACCAAACATGCTCTAATCGTTTCTAGGATTAGTACGAGTTCAAGTCTGATTTCTAGTACGAATTCATAATTTAATTATAATCATGGTGTCTTGGTTTAATTGAATTATGAGGCCTTAAATATGTTATTGTATTTTTAGAAGATAATGATAAATAATAATTGAAGTGAGAGGTTGAATCAATTACGTCTTTAGTTAATTAATTTTCTTTATATATGTAATTTTATTTTAATTTCACACAAAACCCCCCAATTTTCTAACTTAACTTTTCTTTATTTTTCTTGAAAAATAAGTTGAATTAAATTTTATAAGTCCTCCGGTTAGTGAATGACCTATATTAGCCCTATGCTATACTTAGTTTAAATTTTATTTGAAGTGCGTGTGCGACAAACGCTCCTTTCACTCTCCCCATCAAAAGGGGAGGAATCCGGCACATAAAGGATACATTCTGCCATTCTGCCAAAAACCAAAAAAAACCTCTGTCATTCTCTTTCAATTCTTACCTAGTTCCCTCACTCCATCATGACAAAACCTTTACACTCATCATCATCAACTCTTTTTCTTTTCCAAAAAAAGGCGCCATGTTCTCTTTCCTCATCATCTGTCTATCAAACCAAAAACTACAAACTCTCATTCTATCTATTCCCGACAAATTCCCATCCAGAACCATATCCTTCCTCTCCTCCATAGTTCTAGCGTGTAAGTCTCTATCATCTGGCCAGCCAAAGTGCAGTGTACAAGTTTCTATCGAATCTAAGGAAGTGTGTTATCGCTACTGGTGCTGATGAGTGAATTTGGATGTGGTGCCGCTACTAGAGTTGTATGGTGGTTTGTCATTTTTTGTTGATTATTTGGGTTAAAATTTAGTCTCTTTTTATTCCTTATATTTATTTCAGTTTTTTTTCCTATAATTATTTTTATTTTCTATGTTGTAAGTGATATGTAAGATGGGGGGGGGGGGGGGGGGGGGGGGGGGGGGGGAGAGAGAGAAAAAAAGAGAAAGAAAAAAAGGAAAAGAGAAAAAAGAGAGAGAAAAAGAGAGAGAGAGAAGAGAGAGAGAGAGAGAAGAGAGAGAGAGAGAGAGAGAGAGAGAGAGAGAGAGAGAGAGAGAGAGAGAGAGTATGTAAAAAGGAGAAAGCATGCCAAAAAAAGGAAAAAAAGTGAGTTCGTTATTTTCTTTATGGATACCACAATCACACACACAACATTTATTTTGATTAATGTTTGTTTGTAATTGTTTCAGTAGCTAAAAAATACACACAAACAAAACAAAAATAAAAACAAAAAACAAAAGTAACACAAAAAATATCTTTAAAACAAAAAAACCAAAAAAATAAAAGTAACACAGAAAACGTCTTTAAAACAAAAAAACAAACAAAACAAACAAAAAAAACAAATGAAAATAAAAAGGCTTTCCCAAAATCTAAAATTCCTTGTCAAACCTTAGACCCATAAGGTGCTTAAATCATTTCATACTTCAAACTTAGAAGTTAAGGGTATAAAAAACCTAAAACCTTGATTATCTCCTTTAACAGCTTATGGTAAATCAAATTTAATCATAATTGGAACTCTGAGTTGTAAGTTGACAAAGATAGATCTTAGAAGAAACTCTCAGAAGTGATAGAGTTGTAAATGAAAGAAGTTAATTATGTGCTAAAGATAATTGTTTTTATGTGTGTGGTAATCTATATTTAAATAAATTCATTCGAACATTCGAAGAGCATAGAGGAAGAGATTCGAAGACAAAGTTGAAGTATTGATTATCACACAAGCCATAGCTACACTTACAAGATTTCGGATATGGCCTCAAACATACTAGGAGAGATTCGATGAAATTTTCGAGGACAACTTCAAGACAGATATAGAGCCAAACTAGAGAATAGTGTCAAAACTTGAAGTTAGCAAGATTTGATACTCGATGGTAAACTCGAAGACAGATTCGAAGACTCAAGCTTGAAGACAGGTTAAAGAGTGGTCATTCCAATTGAAGATTTTATTCGATACTCTATTCAAGATTCGAAGAGACATCCGATGACACACTTGAAGAAAGTCGTAGATAGAAGAATTGTCAACAATCATCTGAAGGATTTTGAGACCAGTTTCAAGATTCGAAGATACCCCCGAAGTGCATGTTCATTGACAATTATTTGAAGGATTATTGAAGGTTCGAGATAACACTTTCGAATGATGCATTGGTTCGAAACACTAGGTCATTACTGTATATCTTAGTGCCATCACAGTTGAAGTTATCTTTGGAAGTCAAGTAAAAGGAAAGATTTGAAAAGATCTGAGAATATTCTTGTGATTTGTTTTCCGTTTTAGCTAACAGGCTTTCTTGTATAAATAGATGAAAGCATGAGATGTTAAAAAAGAAGGATTGATGATTGTATGAAAGTTGTTTAAAAGTTTTAGGTTTTTATTGTTCTTTCTTGAGTTGCAAATCAAGAACACGACTTGTGTGATTCTACTCTCTAAGTGATTTGTGTATGCTGGTCAAGAATTTCATATTATAAATCAGTATTATATCATTATGTTTTTGTGTTTTTGTTGAATACTTTAAGTTCTTTGTTAGAAAACATCTTGGGTTTATTTCCTCATATTGTTTATAAAATTTATTTTTTGAATCTCATCTTTGATATGAAGATCTAAGAAAAGTCAAAAGAACTCTATTCACCAACCTTTAGACTTTAAGGGACCTAACAATAACTTTGACAAATAACTTAGCTAAATAAAAAACGTAGACTTTTAGGGACATAATAGTATCTTAGCCCAGTCAAAGTAATAAAAACCAATATAAACCTCCTCCTTTTAAGATAGATACCAAAAGGGCATTGTAGGGGTGCTAATTCTTCCCTACTCGTAATCAACTCTTGAACCCTTCTTTGATAACGCAGACCACATCATAACTACTCAAGGTAGATGGTCTCCAACTGTACCTCCAAAACAATTGGTGTCAACTCTAATTTTTTTCACCATTGGTTTCGGTTGAGCCCACCCCAAATGGGCCCGGACGAAAACCGATGATGACAGTCACTATTTACAGGGTTAGAGAGTACACCTCCATCTATTTTGATAAGGACTAGAGTGCGTCCCGAGAATGCCTTCTTTATAACATAGGGCCCTTCATAGTTTAGAGTCTTCTTGCCCCAGTAATCATGTTGTATAAGCAAATCTGGTACCCATGTCATGGTGCTTCAATGTGATCACTGATGGATTGAAGAATGTTGGGAAACATGATCACCTTGCTAAGAAGATATAAGAGTCGAAAGTATCTTTTTAAGGTGTTTGATGGATGTGGCAATTCTAAAAGGGATTTTATTGTGATCTTGTACTTTTTTGTAGGGAGTTTTGGTTTACCTTTAAGTTTTATATTAATTGAGTTGGATATTGGGGATAGAAGATATGCAAATTTGGCCGGATTCAGCGAGGTTGGTAATTGTTGCCCGCCTTTCAATGTTCTATACTCTATTTAAGAAATTTAAAATGAAGCCTTGTTTTCCTTAAAAAACTGTTCTTCGCAAATACTTGAAGGTAGTTTTTATTATGAAATCTATGGTCAGTCTTCTTTTTTCTTATAAAAAAATAAAGATGGTGCGACATCCTTATGTAATATGTTCGTGGGAGGAGGAGAAGAAAGTTGAGTGGGAAAATAATAATAAAAAAAATGCCTTCTATCGAAAACAAGACCAAATATAGGCTAACTTTCTTGCTTGGAAAATACTATTAAAAGAACATTGATCAAATTTAATAGATTTATAATTTAAACAACTAATTTGAAACCTCAATAAAATAATAAAACACTCTTAAATTCAATCGAAAGAAGTTAACTATTGATCGTAATTTTTTATAATATATTTATTATTACGTGAATATTTAATTTAAAGATTAATTTCTAAAGAAGCTTGAGTAAATCATGGAGTCGCACCGAATTGGCGCTCCATCCAAATATTAAAGTCAACTTCATTGACAGCAAAGTTGACGCCGCGTCTCACGCACGTCTCCGATCGCGCGCGGTGAACTCGACTTCAGGCGACCCCAGATCCCAAAATTGCAGAGGCACCGATAAGCTTGGAATCAACCAATCTTCCCTACCATTCCCTGTTCTTCAAGCCGCTTCTTCTTCCATCCCCTCCTCTCTCTCTCTCTCTACGATTCGGAGATCGAAAATTTCAGCCTCCAATTGGCTGTCTGTTGTTGCATGACCACCATACCTCGGAGCTATTGTCGAGGAAGCCCCAGCTTTCATCCATTCCGGAGTCCTGACGATGAGACGCCTCCTGATCCTTCACCTCTGCGCCTTGTTCTTCGCTGTGGGCTTTCTCTCCCCTAACGGCGATGTCACGCGTTCGCTCACCCTCGATCGATCGTTCCCGACCTCGCATGTTCGCGGTCTCAAAAGCGTACCTCGAATCACCAGCGAACCGTTTTTGTCCCTTTCCAAGTGAGCACTGTTGTTTGAACTCGAATCCATCCATGTTTCCAAGAATTTGTGTTCCCTGCCGACCTCCCTGTACGAAAAATCCTTAATTTTACTTGTTAGGGCTGCAGTTGTTTGGTTACGGTTAGCGTTACGGTTTTTTGCATGGCATAGTCATTCACTGGGTTTGTTAGTGATCGACTCGATATTTGTGTTTTAGTTATTTATTTGTTGCCATGTTGACGATATGCGTAATTGTGATAGATACAGCAAAATGGATCCAGTCTCCAAACGGATCAATGGTTTAGAGGGTGTTTCAGGGGTGCTTGTTTTTGTTCATGAACACCTGTTTAAAGCACTCAAAATGTGAGGCAATGTGTTTGTAAATTGTCTGGTGCTGCATAATGTTTTTAAGAATAAATAAACTATCCTGAACGTTCATATTTTGTTTATGAATATTTGTGCTGTTTAGTGCTTATGAGCAGAAATAGAGTGGGCTTATTTTTGTTTATGAACACTTGTCCAAAACACCTTAAGCTGGGAAAACTGTTCATAAAATATTATTTACTCTGTAGAAGCAAAAATAAACTGTCCTTGATCCCTCTTAGGGTATTCAAACGTGTGGATTAGAGGGGGGCTCATTGCTGTTGGTCATCATGTGGACATAGGCTGTTTGAATTCTGCTCTACCTAATATCTAAACCCTATTGATTAATTGATATCATATCATATTAGTAAAATTGTAAGCCTACATATTTGTTGAATTGATTGATTATCGCTGCATGCAAATGCAATTAATGTTGTATTTGTTGGATTGGTTACCCTAACCGATTCTAAAGTTCATGCAAAGCATTTTATTTTGGATATCTTCATTTGGCAATTGAACTCCAAGCTTTTGCACCAATCTCCTTTACTGACTTGTGGAATGGTTTAACAATTTTCTATGAGGGCTTTGTGTGTGTGCCATGAAAGATATCCATTCACCTCCCTGCTAAAACATGGACCTGGTTCTCTATTCCCAGAATTGTTTTTTTTAATTATATGTTTGTTGGCCACAAAATAATGTCAATCTCTTCTGGACGAGGGTTCCAGTATGTGGAGATACCTATTGGTTTTGTTAACTTAAACCTTGTGATTGTCAAGTAATTTTACTTTTAACATTTATATATAATAACTTTGCTTCTTCAGTTCTTTGCACTACCCGAATAATTATATTAACCATTTTTTTGGATTATTTTATGTTTTACTTTAATGAATTCCAAACAGTGAGCAGGATGCTGCACTAATTGCTTCTTTGGATGGTACTTTGTACTTGGTGGATAATTATTCTCAGAAAGTACACTGGTCGCTTAATTTAGGCTCGAAAATTTACTCTTCATATCAAGCACCCATCAACAGCGATCATGATAAGGAGAATTCTTCTGGAGTGACTAGTAGCAGTTATGCCTTTGATTGTGGAGATGATTGGGACATGTATGTGCACCACAGGCATATTGGGAAGAAAGTGGTATGGCTTTGAAATTTATTTATTAATTCATTGATATTCATGATTTAATGAAGATATAATGGGCCAGTTTGGCATTGCTTTTGAACGATTGTTTTTGTTTATTTTATAAACAAAATTAAAAACAATATTACCAAATTAGGCTAATGATGTGGGGAGAGATCTGAGAAATCAATATCTCCTCCTTTGCTAACTTTAGAGCACTCACATAAGACTCTCAATCATTTTTCTTAAATTTATAGTTTTAAATTATTTTTTGATTTCCTATACAAATACATATCACAATAAATTTTCTAAATTAATTTTTATATCATTAAAATAATATTTTATATTATTTATTTTATTTAATAATAATTTTTTTATAATTTACTATAAAATTAAAATGAATGTTATGTGAAACATAAAAGAGAGAAGTGAAAGAAAATTTTTATATATAAAATAATAATTATAAGAAGTGAATAATGTTTCTCAATATATTAGAAAATATTGTACAAATCATATGAAGAGAGTTAAATATAGGGCATATGTTGTGAGAATGATTTTATGACTTTTTAATTTTTGTTTTTCTAAATATAAGAAAATAGATTTCTATAGGGAATCTTCTATTCGTGTTTTTATATGTGCCAACAGTTGTATAAAATTACATCTTTTCTGTGCAACTTGGCAACCAACCCCAAATGAGTGTCACCTTGAAAAGATATCTCTAGGTTTTATTTTTAATTGTCCCCTTTCGTGGAAAAGTTTTTGGAACATGTTTTCACCATCATTTCAAATATCCTAATGTAATTTTGTTTTAGAATGCCCCAATGATTTTGAAATATGCATGAGTGTCTCTTTGCTATGTTGCAAGATCATGGATTTATTAATCTTGGACAGGTAACAGGAGGGTGTATTTGGGAGTTCTTTCTTGTTTATAAATACTTATTTAAAATATCGAAAGTGCTTAGGAAAGTTTATTTTTATCATCTCATTAATAAAAGAAAGAGAGAAGGAAAACTCCTAATTCCCTCCAAAAGTGTTATGGTGTTTAATGAAAACATGACATGGGTGGAGGAGTAGATTATGTGAAATTTTCAAGCATCTTGTCCACGAGTGAGTAAGTTTGGACATGTTTAAGTATATTAAAAACATTAGTAGTAGAATAACAAAATATTTCAATAAATTTTATATGAAGCAATATTGACAATAAGTTATACTCGAAATCTGTGTATTAGTTACAAACTTTATTATAATTATAAACTTGGAGTCACTAGCTAGTCAAATTTAATCAAAACTTGAAATTTAAAATTATAATAAAGTTTATATCTAACACACATGTTTCAAGTATAATTTGTGGTCATTATTATTTCATGTAGACAAATTTATTGAAATATTTAGCTATTTCACTATTAATGCTCTAATGTTTGTAAATTCTGTGTCTATTTATTCTTTAAGCACATGCATGGCTCCTTCATCAACATGTTCTTTTAAGTTATTTTGTCATCATCCAATTCAATGAGACCTAGTCTATGGTCTAATTAGAAACTGTTATATTTATCCATAGTTTTCCTGTTGTAATTATGTTTTATTTTGAACATCCAGAAAATTTTGCAGTCCATCAAAGATATATTTGAAAGTACGCCAATGATATTAGAGGATGGAGGGGTTATGGTTGGGTCTAAGATAACTACTGTGTTTTCAGTTGATGCTAGGACTGGAAAACTAATTAACACTTACAAATCCTCTGATTCCTTCCAAAGTGATATAGAGAAGAATGACTCAACGAATAAGGATATTGAAGAATGGATGAAGTCTGATTCTGTGGGAACTTTTCCTCTTTACATCACCAGAATTGATTATGCCCTGCAAGCATTTGCTCCTAACACGAAGAAGGTTTTATGGAATATGACAGTTGCTGAAATTGGTGCTGCTCAGTTATGTCATGATGCTTTGGGTTCATCTGATGGGAGCCTAAAACCATGCCTTGAGAACCTTGTTGTCCATCGCAGCCGAGGCCCTAACACATCTGAAATTTTCTCTAGACTCGATAGATTTCTAGAAGCTTCTCGTGAAAAAATGACCCTGCCAGTTCCTCCCCCAGCACATTTGCTTCCTTTGAGGCCCAAGCTGGTAGATACTCATGAAGAGAGGATGCTTCCTATGCCTACTCCTGAACTTGCCCTTCCTTCACAGCAAGAGGTTGATGGATTATCGGGTTCTTCTCAGGAAGACAAAGTGCCAACTGCATCTTCTTCTGAACTTATGCTTTTTCCAGAAAGCACGCTTGACAAGCTTCTGAACTTTTACTTCAACATTAAAAATGTGTTGCGTCTTCTGTCAGGTTGGAAGAGTAAACTATACGTGCTTCCCAAGGGTTTTATTGTATTGGTTATTGTCTTTATCATCATTATTCTGGGGTTCGTCATCTACCAGCGTGCTGTAGTGACTGCTAAAGTATCTATTCCAAAGCTGCAGCCTAGTAGTTTGAATGGGAAAAATGAACATTCAAAAAGGAAAAAATCCCGGAAATCAGTAAAGAACAGTACCGGGGAGCAAAATATCTCCCCTGAGAAAGAGGATGAAGTTGAACACTTGGAGAGTGACAACAAGATGAAACATGACACACTTTTTAACAGTATTGTGAATGGACGCAGAATTGGTAAGCTATTAGTATCCAATGAAGAAATTGCTAAAGGTAGCAATGGGACTGTTGTCCTTCAGGGAATTTATGAAGGTCGCTCTGTTGCTGTGAAACGACTTGTCCAGGCACACCATGATGTGGCTTTAAAAGAAATTCAGAATCTCATAGCATCTGACCAACATCCAAATATTGTTCGATGGTTTGGAGTAGAGTATGATCAAGATTTTGTGTACCTTGCACTGGAGCGTTGCACATGCAGTTTAAATGATCTAATTCAGGCATACTCTGATTCCACCCAAAATGCAATTTATTCGAAAGAGCACAGCACGAAAGCTATGATTGAGTACAAGGTGCAGTTAGATTCAGTAAAGAATACTATGCCGGATATCAGATTATGGAAACGAAATGGTTATCCATCGCCCCTGTTACTAAAATTGATGAGGTTAGTCCAAGTTCACTCATGCAACATGGTTTTTCACCCCATTCTCTGATGTTGCCTAAAGCATTACATCAATTTTTGTTCATGTGATAACACATATTTGTTTGTAACTAGCTTCAGCTTTTGGATAGTTTACAGAAATGGGCACCCTTTACCGTTGTGATTATAATTTATAAGGGATTTAAAATCGCTTATTATATTTTTCTTTTTGCCAGGATATACGTCAATAGACCTGTACATGAACTAATTTCATTCAGCTTTGCATTATATGTGGATGATTTCATTTGGTGTTATTAGTGAACACTGTCCAGCTTCTGACTTCCCATGTTTTTCTCCCTTTATTTTTTCTTTAAGTTTGACAATGGTGTCTGGGTTATGTGCATAATTGAGTGCATATGACATGGGGCTTCTTGCCCAGCCACCCAGGCTATTGGACCTGGGTCCACAGAGCTTAATATGGTGGCAGGTGGCTTGAAATCACTTTTGAAGTTATTCTGTCATTGTTTTTGGATTGAATTAGGCTTTTTTTTGATCTTTATATTTTATTTACCGACAGAGATGTGGTTTCTGGGCTTGTTCATTTGCATGACTTGGGAATAGTTCATCGGGACTTGAAACCTCAAAATGTGCTGATAAGCAAGGAAATATCATTATGTGCAAAGCTTTCTGACATGGGTATTAGTAAACGCATTCCTGACAATATGTCTTCATTAGGCCATCATGCTACTGGTAAGATTTTTTAGCTTGCAATAGTGAAATAATGCTGCACGTTTGTTTCACTTTGTTCTGATGGTAATAATTGGTTTTTGGTACTTTATATGAGGCGAATATAAGATGTACATTAGTATTATTTGTTGATGGATTACAGGTTACGGTAGCTCGGGTTGGCAAGCACCTGAACAGCTTCTTCATGGTCGCCAAACACGAGCTGTGGACATGTTCACTTTGGGTTGTGTCCTCTTTTTTTGCCTTACTGGTGGTAAGCATCCATTTGGAGACCATCTAGAACGTGACATCAATATTGTGAAAAACCAAGTAGATCTCTTCTTAGTGGAGTATAACCCAGAAGCTGTGGATCTTTTTTCTCGCTTGTTAGACCCTAACCCTGAATTGAGGTAAGAACAGAAACTTTGCTCAAGGTGGATTCCTGACATGGCTTCTTCTATAAATAAATGCCAGCTAGCCTTTAGTGAATCATGATTGTTCTGAAGTATTCACATTCACAGGGTACTTCTGTTAATCATGTTGACATGACAATTTGGAAAATATTATCATCAAATGAGGGCTTTCCACTATTTGAGACTTGCTGTTTTTGGATGTTCTGGATATCTGGAATTAGTCCCTCTGCCAGCATGTTTTGCAGTACAGTAATATTAAAAGAAGAAGAAGAAATGATACCAAAGTCATAGATTTGCTAAAACTGATTCTGGATGTTCTCTTTTAAAGAATATTCTCTTTAAAGGTTAAGCTTTAAATGTTGCATGTACAGTTTACCGAATGGATTTGAGAATTTTGATCTTCTTGCAAATCCGTTTTGAGCCTTTGTTTGCCTGAACGCGAGTTTATTGTGTTAAGCAGTCCTGTAATGATTATTGCTCAACTTATCTATTCTGTTGTCAGGCCAAAGGCAGTCGAAGCTTTGCTCCATCCTTTGTTTTGGAACTCTGAGACAAGATTGTCATTTCTCAGGGATACTAGTGACAGGATAGAATTGGAAGATAGAGAGGCTTCTGATCTATTGAATGCTTTAGAAAGCATTGCTTCGGTGGCTATAGGTGCAAAATGGGATGACAAGATGGAGGCTGCATTCATCTCAAATATTGGTCGGTACAGGCGTTACAAGTATGATAGCATTCGGGACTTGCTACGAGTTATGCGAAACAAGTTAAATCATTACAGGGAGCTTCCGAAAGACATCCAGGTTAATTTCTCAGCTCGATGTTCACCATCCCTTCAATTTATAGTTGTTGGTGTTTCTGTCTTCATTTGTGTGGTTGACATTCAGTTTTTATCTCAGGACATCTTAGGAGCAGTTCCTGAAGGATTTGATGGCTATTTTGCAAGTAGATTCCCAAGGCTTTTTATTGAGGTTTACAAAGTTGTCTACAGTTACTGCAAGGAAGAAGAATGCTTTCAGAAGTATTTTGAAAGCATAGTTATTTAACCCGAGAGGCTGCAGGAATTGCTTTACTTCACTGGAACTGGGTCCTCACTACACTAACCCATTAACTGTGTACAGTGTATGATGTTGTTGTAACGTATCATTTAATAGCGAGTACTTATTTATGCAGAGTCGATCCACATCGCCTATTATGTAATTGGCAAGTCACTAGACATCAAATGACTAAAGATGCCAACTTTCATTATACGATACAATTGAAAAAGCTACACAAGTACATTAAAGCAAAGTAGCAAGTAACATCCCTCCCCTGCCGCCGCAGCCGCATAGTCACTGTACTGAGCAAAATCTCATAGTCACCCCTGGCAAGTTACAACGAGCGCGAGTTTGTTGCTATGAGAAAAAAAAATTAAACTGTGTTTTTTTTTGTTTTGTTTTTTTTTATTTTATTATTATTTATTTTAAAAATTAACCGATAATTTATGTCATGTTTATAAAATTTTAGAGTAATTTAATGGATTTTATACAAATAAAATTATAAAAAATAAAAAGATAAATAAATAAATTTATTTATTTGACGTAAATTACATAAATATAATATATATATATATATAATATAAACACGCCCGGCGGCTTTTTTCCCCGAACTCGCGCTCGCGCTCCATTGCAACGTCCCATTCCCAGTTTCGTTATTATTATATTTTAATATATGTTTTGCCGCCAACGATTCAGTAGACACGCTTCGGCCCTCCTAGTTAACTGCTGCAAAAGACACCGACGCCCAGAAATGCAGTGTGGGTGAGAGCCAAAGAAAGGATGAACAAAATGGCCACAAAAATGATAATAATAATAATCTCCAAACCCAACCAAAAGCAAAGGCTTGTCAATAAGAACCAATTCTCAACACAGTGGCTTGGAGCAACATTTTTTCTACAATCCCTATCATATTCATCTTCATCTTCATCAACCTTGCCACCCCCCTCCCACCTCCACATATCCCGTCTCATTCTGGACCAGAAATCCGCCCCCCAAGCCCTCCGCGCCTTCCGCTGGGCCGCCGACCTCCCTAGCTTCACCCACGACCTCTCCACCTACCGTGCTCTCATTCACAAGCTCTGCGTCTTCCGTCGCTTCGACACCGCCCGCCAGCTGCTCGACGAAATGCCCGACTCAATCGGGTGCGCCCCGGACGACTCCATCTTCGTCACCATCATCCGCGGCCTCGGCCGCGCCCGCATGACCCGACAGGCCGTCCAGGTTCTTGACCTGGTCGCCCGGTTCGGCGCCAAGCCGTCCCTCAAAGTCCTCAACTCCGTCCTCGACGTGCTCGTGAAAGACAACATCGACTTGGCCAGAGAGTTTTACAGGAATGAGATGATGGGCAGCGGCGTCGGGGGGGATGACTACACCCATGGGATTCTAATGAAGGGTCTTTGCTTGACTAATCGGATTGGAGAAGGATTCAAGCTTTTGCAGGCGATCAGGTCCCATGGCGTGGCTCCTAATGCCGTAATTTATAACACCTTGATTCATGCCCTTTGCAGGAACGGGAACGTTGGGAGGGCCAGGAGCTTGATGAGTGAAATGACGGAGCCCAACGCCGTGACGTTCAACATTTTGATATCTGGGTATTGTGGGGAAGATGATTTTGTTCAAGCACTGGTGTTGTTGGACGACTGCTTAAACCTGGGCCTCATCCCTGACCTCGTTACGGTCACCAAAGTTTTGGAAGTTCTCTGCAATGCAGACCGTGTTTCAGAGGCTGTCCAGGTCCTCGAGAGAGTGGAAGGAGTGGGAGTTGCAGTAGATGCTGTGGCTTATAACACCTTGATAAAGGGCTTTTGTAGAACTGGGAAGCCAAGGCTTGGCCTTGGCCTGATGAAGAAAATGGAGATGAAAGGTTGTCTTTCAAATGTGGAAACTTACAACCTACTGATATCAGGTTTCTGTGATATTGGGATGTTGGATTCAGCCCTCAACCTTTTTCATGACATGAAGACAGACGGTGTAAAATGGAATTTTGCCACCTATAACTTGTTGATCAGAGGTCTGTGCTCAGCAGGAAGAACACAAGATGGGTTGAAGATTTTGGAAATCATGGATGAGAACAGAAGAGGGACTGAGTGTCACATTGGTCCTTACAATAGTGTGATATATGGCCTGTATAAGGAAGACCGTTTGAATGAAGCGCTTGATTTTTTGTATAAAATAGGGGGATTGTTCCCTAAAAATGCTGATAGGAGCTTCAGGATCATGGGCTTCTGTAAAGAGGGGAAAATTGAGGATGCGAAGATGGTTTATGATCAGATGATTGAAGAAGGGGGGAATCCAAGTGCTATAGTTTATGCCCACTTAATCCATGGATTTTGCCAGAAAGGGTGTGTGCAGGAAGCTTTTGAGGTGATGAATGAGATGGTTGGCTGTGGATATTTGCCAGTGGCATCAACTTTAAATGTTCTGATTAGTGGGTTTTGCCAGCAGGGCATGGTCGGGAATGCTTCAAAGCTTTTGGAAGACATGATTGAAAGAGGCTGTTTTCCTGACACTACAGAAACTTACAGTCCTTTGGTTGATGCCCTGTGTAGGAAAGGGAATTTCCAGGAGGCTTTAACCTTGTTTCTGCAAATGGTAGAGAAGGGCATCTCTCCTGATTTGTTTATTTGGAACTCTTTGCTTTTAGGTTTGAGTCGAGAAGTAGCATGGCTAGATGTTAATCATAATCTTTATGTGAATAGATCTTTACAGAGGGTTATTGCTTCCACATGAACAATCCTACCAATAACAGGATCAGTACTTTTGTTTATTTATTATTATATATTAAGTTACATTAGCGGCATAATCCTCACCGTCTAGCAGTGCCAACCTTGTCTAGGGATCGTCCTCGCCAGAACTGTGCTGTCCAGGGTGCATCATTGGCAGTTGCTCATCCCCGAACATGGGTTATCCAGGCAGTTTTGGTGCTAGAAGACCTTCCTTGGAACTCATCTACAAGCCCAGGAGGTCACGATTGGATTTCGTCTGCTGTATTCGTGTCCAGAGAGAGGGAAAGATAAGATGATATAGTGACTTGCTGAAGGCAACGGCAGTGCATGGTGACTTGCTTGAGGCGCCCTATCAATCAGCTTAGATACGGTGTTGGTAATTGGTAAAACAGGGTTTTGATGCGGTAAAACAGAGGTGAAAACATAGTTGGGTCTTCCACCGGAAAAGCAAAAGGGCGGGGTTTAAAATAAATAAAAGAGGAGGATTGAATAAAGCGCAGATCAATGAGAAAAAGAGATGAAGGGAAAAGGGCTTATTATTCTTCTGATCTCTTACCTTCCCCCAAATATATATGAACAGCATTTAATTTTATTTTTTCCATTTTGGTGTTCAATATATGGTCGCTCTTAATTTTGTTGTTTCATTCCTTGTTTATTTTAACGTTCTATTGTCAGCAGATGCATCAGAATTGGGTCCAATAACCTTCTCAAAGTGTGGGTGGGTTGGACCTACCTCTGCTATGAGCATGTTTATTTTCTCATTTTGAATTTATCCAAAGAAGCAGAACCTTCAAAAGTCACCGGACCAAACTTGACAGGCATATAAGAGATCAACTGTAGAACAACTGAACTTTTTTTTAAAACTGGTTCCTTCTGCCTAGGACAATGCCAGACCAGGGCTTTGATGATGGATTTCTTCCATCTGCAACTGTCGGACCAGAAAAATCTTGATCCACTTTTTTAGAGGCTTCCATACAGTAGGACTCAAAAGTTTTGGTTTTGACTTGCAAGCATTCATATTTACCTTCATGTTCAACATTTGCTTTATCTCATTATCTGTTAGGAGTCTTATTACCCTGAGCATTTGTCCCAGTTCCGTGTGTGGCAGTGGGCTTAAGAATATTTGGAGTGGTGTACAGTAGTGTGACCCATTCCTGGACAAAACGCAGCTGAGAAGCTCTTCCTAGCTGCATGCATCCCTCTCTCATCAAATGATATTCTGGGTTTCTCAAGTGTTGCAAGTTTGAGCATCTATTTTGGGGAAAATCTTTAGGTGAAAGAAGGACGATGCTTTGGTAGGAAAATCTAAATCCAAACCCTGTAACTCTGTTCTCTTGTTGGTTTGACCACCCCAGGAACTCACATTTTCCCCAGAACTGAGTGCAACACCAGAATTTTTCTGAGTTTGATGATAAGTTTCTTCTTCAGGTATATCCTCTGATGTAATTTTTTTTTTTTTTTTCATTTGGAATCAACATCACTGGACTCCTCCTGTCGAAGGACTTAGATTTTGTCCTGAATGGTTTATGCTGCTTCTATGATGTGCACTGTACTCAGGGTGTGCAATGTTGTTAATCTATGGCCTTCGCAAATCACAATATGCAGTATGAGAGGCAAGCCTTCTTCTGGGGATGGGTCTAGAGCACAGCCGACTGAAAAGTGCAGCTTCCTCCTATGAGAAAGTATCGCCCGAAAGGGTTTCAGGACATAAAGATGATCCACTCCTACACCGTGGCTCTTCTTCAAATCAGGGGAAAAAATGTCGCATCCCAGATTTTAAGGCAATGATTCTGCAAGTGCAGTCACTCAAATGAAGGAAAAAAAAAGGTTTGTTACCTTAGGGTCCGGCTGTGATCCAGATGAGAACACAACATTAGTGACTACTGGGAAACTGACCCAAAGAAGTCATAATAAAAAGTAATTACCCCAAGAAAGGGTGTTTCAAGTAGCCTTTAACCTGATTTCTGCAAATAGTAGAGAAGAGCATCCTTCCTAGTCTTTTCCATGAAACACTTTGTGAGAAGTATCATGGTTGGTAGCTAATAATAATGTTTATGTGAATAGAACTCTACAGAGTTTACGCATGAATAATTCTACCAAGAATAGGGTCACAGCCTTTCTTTATTCTACGCACAATGTCATGAAACATGCACATTAATTTTATCTGATAATGTCTGTCTTGTGCGTCTTTATGCAGATCTACCCAAATCTTCATTTGCTCCATAAGAGAGCAAAATAGACATAATTCAACTATGGTTTTTACAGAGCACGAGCCCATTCATCATCACCCTCTACTTTCAAAACCAGCACTTTTGCTGGAACCCATTTCAATACGTGGTGTTGTATTCCTCGATTCATCTTCGCAGTTGTTTGTATTTACACTCGAAGTTCTCTGCAATTTCTTTCTCTTGAACCTGCTCTTGACCTCATTTTCCTTATCATCCACGAAGGAGAGAAATGTCTGTAGCCGAGCAGACCGTGAGCTTCGACCAGAAGACTCATCATCATCAGGGTAATGGCGACTAAATTGGCGCACCATCAACACAATATACACAAGGAGAGCAAAGGTGCATGCGAGTCCACATATGAGGAAGAGGCCCCAGAAGCTCTTGAGCCCAAGCCTGTACACTTGAAGTTTAGAGCTTTGAGTGCTGCAAGAACTCCCCTTGAGCCATTTGTCGTGGATCCTTTGTAGTTCCCCACTGTCTGAGAGTTTCAGGATGGCAGTTGACATGTCCACTGCCAAAGGAGAGTCCCGTGGGAAAGCCTGACAAGAAATTGAATTAGGGTTAGGGCAATGCAAAATCTACATTTAACCACCTTATTAATGCACTTAAATAGCGGAGTTACAGTATATGAATCACTTACAAATCCCCACCCATTTCGGGTGAAGTCTTGACCCACAATACTGAACTCACATCTATTGGAGAGGAAGAGATCAATATATGCACGCTCATCAATCACAGCAGCAACTCCGCCATTTTGAGGACCGTCTTTCAAGGCTTTAGCAGTATCCTCCACAGATTTCAGAGGAACAAGCCTGGACTCCTGAATATTGAGTTCATCCTTAAGATAATTTCGTGCAAAAGAGCCCTGTTGGTAGCCAATTGGATCATTTCTTTCGATCAAATTTTGAATGCCTTTAATGGGAGAATAGAACCGTTGCACTGTTAGGATGGATGTCAAGCTTGCAACGTAACTAGAATTGATTATTAGAACAACAAAGAGCCATATGATCAGCACCAGGCGACCTAGGACACTAACAGTCTTTTCTCCTATGAGAAAACGGAAATAGGAGGAAGTTTCATCAGTACGAAGCATTATTTTCTTGTAGCCATGACAAGCAAAAAATATATATATATATACACACAAATTTTCTTCCATTCACTTACGATGGGCAAAGAACCATGTGGAGAAGCTAAACCTGGAAAGTGAAAGAACAAAGATAAGAACGTTGAGGATTTTCTAAATTGCCAGTTTGAAAATAGACAGTACTACTCAAATGGTCAAACCCTCTGGAAGGTAGTCAAATTTACCATTTGCACTGCCTTCTGTAGGGAAGCGTTCAGGATTTTATTCAAGGCAGTCATGCATTTAACATGATCAGCACAACCAAGCCATGGTTTAAATGGAAAGGATGATGGAAGAAACGTCCAGAGAATGTGAGGATGTGTTTACACCAACGAATGTGTTGCAAGTAACTCCCTATATTTTCCAGATTTTTCATTGGAAAATTTGGGCACTCACCATAATGTAGTGACAACTTGTCTTCTAGGAGGTCCTCGGAAATCATCATTTATCCTGTGCTCCAATATCCAAACAACCACTCCAACAAAAAGGAAAGAAACAGCCGTCACACCCCACATCCTCCAGGTGAAGGGCCTCAAAAAGGCCCATGCATCAGAATTCTTCCTCCAAACGGGGGCAACAACCACTAAGCCGGATTCAATATATGGCTGGGTAAAATCCACAATTCTAGTTCGGCCGGAAGTGATTGCAATGTCACCTACTGCAGCATCAAATATCTAGACGCATGAAAGAAAAGCAGCCTTAGTGAAAAGAAGAAGAAGAAGAAGAAGTTGCAATCCATTACATCGAATACTCACCCCTGTGTTAACCAACTCCACGAGGTCATTGCCATCTGGGTTGTTACGGCCATCTCCAAAAGGAATTAACTTCCAAGGAACAGCATATGGCAACAAGTTGACAGCAGCCACAAAGACATCAATGCAGTATCCCTGGAAAGTGTCAGTGCCTTCTACTCTGGAAACAAACTGGCCGTAGCTAACTCTTTCTGGGACTCCAATCTTCAAAAACCTCCCATCGTTGGGGAAAACCCACCCACGAGGCTTGGTCGTTGTTTTCCCTGGCCAGACCACCGTGCGTAGCTGTCTACTCGAGGTGGAATGATTGGGTGGTCTACCGTACAGCTTTTCAGGAGGCAATGTGGAAAGGCCGGAGTAGTTAGACCAGTAACCGATTCTTCGATGCCCAGTGCCCAGTAGGTTGACGATCTCGTATGCAGGGCGAACGAGGGACCTGTCGGGGTTAAACTCCATTGGGCCGGTCACACCAGTCATATTCACCTGGAAAATGCTATCAAGCAACATGCTACCTTCATCAAAGACGCCCAACGCATCGAGATGCAAGCTCCCTGCCCCGAACCCAATCAACCTGGAATCATTCGAGAAGGAAATAACTCCGCCTCGACCAAAGAACCCATCAATGGCACGAGCAAGTAGCCACACGGTATCGTAAGCATAAAGGCCATGAGTACTCAATCCGAACTGACCACCACTGCCACCACTTGTTCTCCCACCTGTCAGATTGTCCCATTTGGCAACGAAGTCCCTCTTGGCTTCAGAATCAGGCGTGTAGGGTCGCAACGTGAGCAGTCCTTGGACATCGTCAACTGTATTGGAAGGAAGAGGGGAGTCAGTATCCACAACACTTGCAAGCCAATTGGTGGCTATCCACACATACCCGGTCTCGTCCATTTGAAGGTACTTGGCCACGGAAAGCACATCCACCCCCTGGATAGGGTAAGTGTGGAGCACGATGACCCGTGACTCCATTAGAGCAACCTTAACTAAAACATCGGTAATGTCGTCTTTAGTGGCTCGAGGACTCAGAAGTGCTTTATATGAAATCGAGCAACTTTTCTCAGCAAGTTTGTCGCCCAAGGCCGCAACTCCGTTCCTGCCGTGATCATCGTCAATGTGTACCGCAATCACCTGTTTCCATCCGTAGAAGTCAATGATATCGGCGATGGCGGACATCTGATACTGGTCGCTGTGACCGGTCATGACGAAGTACGGGAACTGGAGCGAGAAGAGGGTAGGGTCAGTGGCCACAAACGAGAGGAGGGGGACACGAAGCTCGGTTGCGATATGGGACACTATGTGAGCGGTGACCGAGGACTGAGGACCGATTATGGCCACTGTGCCTCGCTCCATGAATTCCAAAGCTGTAGTGTTGTGTTGAGGGAGAATCGAACAATCGTACATAAACAAAAGCAAAAAAAAAAAAAAAAACCAAAAACAAACCATAAAAAAACAAACAAACAAACAAACAAAAACAAAACACGTACGAGGTTAGACGATACGTAAGTAGGTTCAATTAATGTAAATTAAAAAAATATCTTAATACGGGATTAAAAGATTATTATTAAGTTAGTTAATTACCTTCGACCATGCCGAGGAATCCGCTGTAACTGGAGTCGTGGAATGTGAGGTTGAGCATGGTGCCGTTGAGAATGGAGGGACTGGAGTTGACGTCATGAACGGCGGCTTGGATTGCGAGTTTGGAGACTTTTCCGACGGTGGAATTGGCGGCGAACACTGCTCCGATGTTCACGACACCTGGTCTGCTGCTGCTGCCGCTGCCGGCGACATTTGTTGCTGAGTAAGTGTTTGAAGAAAGACCACACAGGAGAAACAGAAACAGTGATAGTTGGAACAAAACTCCAGTCATGGCGACAGCCCCAAATAAATTGTCTCACTCTGCGAAGAGAACCGAGCCGAGCATATTGAAACCAGCAGATTTCGAATCTTCCAAAAAAACGACACCAGCGGAGTACCAATTAATTAATTATTATTATTACTTTATTTTATTATTTTGTTTTTCTTGGATGAAAAAAAATAAAACGTGGATGGGAGGGTGGGTGCGCCCCTTAAAATGGCGCACATTGGTCTTGCCTCGTGGTCGTGGGCCGCGAATGGTGGATTGGGGTCAGTGGTGGTGATGATAATTGATATGAAGAAAGGGAATAACAGAAAGGGGGAAAACGTGACATAAGAAAAATGGTCCTCCAGACATTTTCAACCTCTAATTTAATATCAACTCTCTCACACTGCATCGTCACTTGAATTATGTGGGCCCGTCACTTGAAAGGTAAATTTTAGTTAAAAGAAAGTTGAAAGATTAAAAATAACACACAATAACCTCTATGTACCTACAACAATTTTAGCTAATGATGAAATGAACTGGTAAAATTTAATCGCTTAAAATGATAAAATAAGAGTAAATTCGGAAGAAAATCAATAATGGTAGACGTTGTTCTTCAACTGATTTTATGATATTTTATAATTCTTTATAGAAATTCACTAATTATGCGATCAACAATTGTGACTCTTTATTGACTTATGAATTATGAAATAGAAAATTAAAAAATAAGAGAGATAAAGAAAAAATTATAGAAGGTATGTCTAACTCAAACAAAATATGATCTTGGCCTATAAATAATTTTTATTCATGAATAATTTAATTTTATTTAAATAAAAATACAAGAATATAATATTGCAATATATATAAATTAGAAAAAAAAAAACACTCACAAAACTTAATTTCATTTGTGACCAAACATGCATGTTAGTTAAAATTTTATTTTGGAGTTAAAGCCGTGACTTCATTAACTTTGATTTTGACATGAAAGATAAACACAGAGAGTTGCTTTTTGTTCATTGTTCAACTTCTTCCAAAAAAAAAAATTGGACGCATGGGTTTATAATATCTCAGTCAGTGAGATGAATAATAATAAATATATAAATAAGTAATTAATTAAAACAAAAAAATATATAAATAATAGTACTAATAAAAAAACAGCGACAGACATTATTGTATTGGAGTTTTGTCCTGTGATGGAGAATTGAACGCACAAAACACATACACGGACAACGGAACAACAAGGCTCGAATGAAGCCAACTCAGCAAAACACAAGGCCATCCGGCCAACTAGAGCATCGCCCACCCACAGTGTGACACACGTCCACACACCTATTCACCAAACCCCCCCCAAACCGTCTCGTGAAGACCGGCGAAGCCAACGCACGCTTATAGCCAACCGGAGAGTTCCTTCCTGTCCTTCTTCAAACAGAAAGCCCTTTCCTGCTCCTATCTATGTCTTCTTCTTCTTCTTCTTCTTCTTCTTCTCTTCTCCCACCCATAATGATGCTCATCTGTTGCGCGTTTTCATATTTGGTTCCGCAAAAACAAGGCGTTGAACAGTTATGGTTCCTGTGAACCAGTTTCGATTTTCGATCTTCACGTAAAATGGCTTGTGTTGTGTCCAAATATCAGGGCCATGCGCAAAGCGTGGTCCCTGAAAGCTTGGGTTGGGTTGTGTTTAATAAATTATAACCGGCCATGGGTTTGTGCCATGTTAAGCCTTTTTAAGATAGACCCATATTGTATATCACCACTCTTGAATTCATCGACCTCGTTTTGGGAATTTTTGTTTCGGTTTGGGCTTGAGATTTGAATTTTAAGATATGGGTTTATGTAGTTTTTGATTTGTGAGTTAGGGAATAAAAATGGCTTCGGGTACACATATCCCCAATACGGCGGATGGAGAAGGAGGAGGTGGTGGAGGATACTTTGAGGGCGACGGAGTTCTTCAGGATATTGACAACTCCGGCCAGAACCAACTGAACGCCGCCAAACCTCCCCGGGACCTCTCTCATATGCGGCATTGCATCAGCACTGCCAAGCTCGCTACATTGACTGAATTGGTATGTAGTTGTGTATTTCCATAACCATTCGCTTCCTTTTGTTTTGCTAGTTATAAATCATGTTCCCATATTTACTATCGCGGAGCCTTAATGGCCTCGAATATTGCACCAGTCTTCGACATGGGAACCAACCTCCAAATCTTGCACTGGTCTTTCACTGTTACCATGTGTAAAAGGATGTGGAGAGCTTGTTAAAACTTGGGCATACTGCTTTCTTTTAAGGGCCACTTCTACTCAAGTTCCATCATGTGCTTCCTGCATCACTAGGCCAACACAAAGAGTGACATTTTGGTCATCATTGTATGAAAAACGGATTATTTGGTTACATCATTAAATTTGGAAACCTCTTTTGCCGAAAACACTAGGGGAGACATTAGTAAAGTGCATGGCAGGACTGTAAAACCGAAGGAAATTTATGGTGAGGCCATGCTCTTGGATAACTGGTTTCAAGTAGTCAATTAGACCTCCTTCGGATGGCCATCACGGCTCATAGACTATGGAAATTGCTACCATGAAAAAAAAATTATGTATGTGGTCTGCTGGTCTCCATTTTTTGAGCAATTATATCTGTGCAATGGCTCGCCATTATATTGGAGGTGCTGGATTTCCACTGCCGGCTGCATGTAAGGTGCCAACTTTATTAGTCACTTGCAGATGGTGAAGAGGCAGTGTACTTGGTTAGAATATGAATTGGTTGAGTCTATTTTTATTTTAATACTTTGAAAAGGAAGAGAAGAAGATCATAGAAGAACATCCACCGATTATGCTTTTGTTTGTTCATTTGTAGGAATTGGATATTGGTATCATAGGCAGAAGGACACAACCAGATGAAAGTTCAGGTTTTTTACCTGTGTTTCGTTCAGGCAGCTGGTCTGAGATTGGACCAAAACAATTCATGGAGGATGAGTTCATTTGTGTAGATAATCTTCATCAACTTCTGGGTGCAGCATCAAACGTCCCCTCCCCTGCAGCATTTTATGGGGTGCGTACCCGTCTTTTTGTTATTGTTATTTTTATATTTTGTTTTAACCTGTTGATTCCTTTACAGTTAAAGCTTTCCATATTCCTAGGTTGTTGAAAATGTAGGTCTGAAGTGATTAGATTTTTTATTGAATTGATTAAGCCAGCAAGCATCGGCATTTTGCTCTGTTAGTATTGATCTTGTAGGCTTTTCATAAATTCTCGAGTCAACCTATTTTGAGCATTGCAACTATGGATTCATCACGTGTGTATATATATTGTACCATCATATCACAAACATCCTTTTCAAGTGTCGGGTTTTGCTTTTACTGTAGGTGTTTGATGGACATGGCGGCATTGATGCAGCATCATTTATCAGAAAAAACCTTCTCAAGTTTATCATTGAGGATTCTCATTTTCCAGATGGCGTGCGAAAGGCTATTAGGAGTGCTTTTGTGAATGCTGATCACGCATTTGCTGATGCTAGCTCTCTTGACAGCAGTGCTGGCACAACTGCTTTGACTGCTCTCATTCTAGAAAGGTAAGGAAGCGGTCCAATTTCAGCACTGAATGTTCTCATCATCAAATGTTACAGGTCTTCAGTTATTTGAGAGCTATTATTCATTCATTTTCCAGGAACATGTTAATTGCTAATGCCGGGGATTCTCGAGCCGTTTTGGGCAAAAGAGGAAGAGCAGTAGAACTATCCAGAGACCACAAACCCAATTGCACCTCAGAGAGATTAAGAATCGAGAAACTGGGTGGGGCTGTCTACGATGGTTACCTCAATGGGCAACTATCAGTGGCGCGTGCGCTTGGGGACTGGCACCTAAAAGGGCCTAAAGGTTCAAAGTGCCCTTTAAGCTCTGAGCCGGAGCTGCAGGAGATTGTTTTAACAGAAGAAGATGAATTCTTGATAATGGGATGTGACGGGCTATGGGACGTGATGAGCAGCCAGTGTGCAGTGACTATGGTGAGGAGAGAGCTCATGCTGAAAAATGATCCTGAGCATTGCTCCAGAGAGCTTGTCAGGGAGGCGCTTAGGCGCAACACCTGTGATAACTTGACAGTGGTAGTGATATGTTTCTCCAGTGAACCACCTCCACGGATTGAGATTCCTAAATCTCACAGAAGGAGAAGCATATCAGCTGAAGGGCTGGATCTTCTCAAGGGCGTTTTAAATAATGTCTGAAGCAAATTGTTGCTCCTAGTTAAAGGCCTGCTCACTTCTGGTGGAGAGTTAGCTGCTACTGTGCTACAACCTTTAGCGGTTGGATTTTGCTGACTTTTAATCATGTACATCTGTACCTGAGACTTCTGACTTATTATTGTTTTTTTTTTTCCATCACTTTTTTTTAGAGCTACTTGTCTCTGATTTGCAGTTTCAGCAAGCTCTGTATGTAGTTGCTCTGCTTAAATCAGATGCATTTGGCCTCTTAGGCTGCCACCAAGGGTGTGAATTATATACTATTGTGTTGCAGAAGCTGCCTGATCTAGCACACAAATACAATCAGAAATTAAAAACAAAAAAAAATTCAAAATGCAAGGATTTATGTTGTTCAACAATGGCTACTCCAAAGAGAGAGATTTCTACTATGAACAAATCTTACCCATATCGAAAGAGTAATTAAATATCAAAATATGTATAGGACAGGCTTATCCGTAGTGTCATCTTTTGGAGTTAACTTATTATTATTTTATTTTTCGCGACTTGATTTCATTCTATATTTTTTATAAAAAAAAATATAATTTTGGTCTGTTTATTATATATTTAATTTTTTGTTACTATGTAATGGTGAAGTGAAAATAATGTTTTTGTTTTTTTTTTAAAATCAAGAGCCGAAACTTTTGAAATTTGGGTGACGTAAAATTAAAACCTGTCACCAGGTGAAAATTGTGACGAGCTGTAAACTCGGGTCTTCTGTTTTACTATATATTTAAATTCTGAATGCATTTGCGTCCCATCATGATTCACGAGTCCAAACTGGCGTAATATTCGCCCTGCGCCACTGTACCCAACCCGTGAGGGGCTGTGTTGTTGTTTTGTTTTAAATACGATAGTTGGTTAACTTTAAAGAGGTAGGATTAAGCGGAGGACGAAGCGGCCAGCAAGATTCACCGCGGTTAAATTTATTATGTTTCTAAAACGGAAAGGAAATGGTGGGCAGTAAATAGCGACCAAAATTTGATCAAAGCCCCCCCCCCCCCCCCCCCCCCAGCCACACACCAGCGCAGGCAACACGCGCCTCCTCCTCCCTCCTTCCTTCCTCCCCCCCTCCCTCTACAACAAACCTTCATAACCCACCCATCACTTTCACATCACATGTTGCAAATTTGACTCCCCAAACCATAAACAAGTCCATACAACCAACACAAAGGAGGGAGAGATCATCATCAACCTTTTCATCAATCATCAACAACTTACTCATCATCAACCTTTTCATCAATCATCAACAACTACTCGTCATCAACCTTTTCATCAATCATCATAGATCCAATTCAGACCAACCCACCAAATTTTATTAGACATACACATTTATATTATACGTCGTGTGTTTATGCACCAACATACATACATATAGTCATATAGTCATATAGTCATATAGTCATATAGATAGATACGTAGATAGATTGAAGCAAACCAAAATTAATTGATCGACCCAAATAGTGAAAAACGATCATGGGTTTGGACAAGGAAGCAAGCTCGTCCTCGCAGAGGTTGACACCGCCGCGTCTGGCGAGGGAAGACACCCCTCTCCTGTCCACCCACCACCATCGCCAATCCTCGGACCTGAAGACCTTCGCCAACGTGTTCATCGCCATTGTGGGCTCCGGGGTTCTGGGCCTCCCCTACACTTTCAAGAGGACCGGGTGGGCCCTCGGCTCCGCCATGATCCTCTTCGTCGCCGCTGTCACCTACCACTGCATGATGCTCCTCATCCTCACGCGCCGCCGCCTCGAGTCCGCCCAGGGCCCCACCAAGATCGCCTCTTTCGGCGACCTCGGCTTCGCCATCTACGGGCCCGCCGGCCGCTCCGCCGTAGACGTCATGATCGTCCTCTCGCAGTCCGGCTTCTGCGTCTCCTACCTCATCTTCATCGCCAACACCCTCGCCTTCGTCTTCAACTCCTCGTCCGACCCCAACCCTAGAATTTGGGGTTTTCTGTCGCCCAAGGCGTTCTACATCTGGGGCTGCTTCCCCTTCCAATTGGGGCTGAATTCGATTCCCACCCTCACGCATTTGGCTCCTCTCAGCATCTTCGCCGACGTTGTCGACCTCGGAGCTATGGGGTTCGTCATGGTCGATGACTTCCTCATTTTCTTGAGGGACAGGCCTGCTCTACAGGCGTTTGGGGGCCTCTCCGTGTTCTTCTACGGCCTGGGTGTTGCTGTCTACGCTTTCGAAGGGATTGGGATGGTTTTGCCACTGGAATCCGAGGCCAGAAACAAGGACAAATTTGGGAAACTTTTGGGTTTGTCCATGTGCTTCATTGCTCTCATGTATGGGGGTTTTGGGGCTCTGGGTTACTTCGCGTTTGGCGATGAAACCAAGGATATAATCACCACCAATTTTGGGAAAGGCTTGATGAGCTATTTGGTGCAGTTGGGTCTGTGTATCAATCTGTTTTTCACGTTCCCGTTGATGATGAACCCGGTTTACGAGGTGGTGGAGAGGAGGTTCTGTGAGGCCAGGTACTGTGTGTGGCTGAGGTGGGTGGTGGTGTTGGGTGTCAGCTTGGTGGCTCTTTTGGTGCCCAACTTTGCAGATTTTTTGTCCCTTGTTGGGAGCAGCGTGTGCTGCATTCTGGGTTTTGTGTTCCCAGCGCTGTTTCACTTGATGGCGTTCAAGGGAGAGCTGAAGTGGGGAGCTGTGGTGCTGGATGGATCGTTGGTGGTTCTAGGATTGATCGTGGCTGTGTCTGGAACCTGGTCGTCCCTATCGGAGATATTTGCTGTCAAGGCTTGATTTTCCGAGAGTAGCAGCTTCTCAATTAAATTTGAGAAAATCTGCAGTGAGCAATTCACCATGGATTGAGGGGTTGAAGAGTAACTTTGTATAATGTTCCACATTGGGTTTGTGGCGTTGCCTCTAATGTTGTGGTGGCTTCACTTTTTTTTTTTTTGGGTTAACGGAAGGCTTCATCTTTCCTTACCAATGAAGCATTGGCAGCGCAATCCAAACTGTCCCTGGTATGCCTTATTGAAAGATCAGCTATAAAAAAACTCCTTGTTACTGGTGTGCTTTGTGTCTTGCTTTCTGAAACTCTGATGTGTTATTTTTTAAATCTCTTTTTCTGTGTGTGTGGTTTGTGGTTGCATGCCCCGAGTCACTTTGGGAGGAGCGATGGAGCAGAACTTCTATTCTTCAGCCTTTCAGATTGGGGTTGAACTTGAACTGGCTTTCCGGGATGATGTAGGCTTTTAATTTTCATGGGATTTTAATCATGTTTGAGCACAAATATTTATTTGCTGTTAGTATCAACATTAAAGTTATAAAAATCGACGGGTTACAAATGAATAAAAAGCTACTTCACTATGGGAAAAAGTCTGTACTGCAGTTTGCTGCTGTTATTGGAAAAAACGAGCGCACGCGCGCACGGGTTGTTGATTGGGCGTGCATAGCTTTGTATAATGTTTCTCAATATTGGGTTTATGATGTTCCCTCTAACGTTGTGGATGGGCTTTAGCAACAAGTTCTCTGTTCCCTTCAAATGAAGAAGAAGCATTGGCATCACAATTCTTGCTGTTTTTGATTTCCTTTATCAATTACTGTGCTTCGCCTGCTTTGATAAAGTTGATTGGGTAGTGGCCTGGGGACCTCATGTTGGGGTGGCATGCTATCAATCACAGTCCGTTGGTGGATGGCTATGCAGCTTAGCCGTACATGAACTTGCCTCTTCTTTCCGGGGTTGAACTTGTTGTGGCTTTCAGAAAGGTCCATTCTGGTAGACGGCCTCTGAAAGCGTCAAAATAAAATAAAATAAAATCAATTCTTTTATTTTAAATTCTTAAAATAAAACAATAACAGGGAGGCTTTGAATTGAAGCTCATTATTCAGAGCACGTCATGGGTGGAGGTGCACACAAATAATACTCATGGGAAAAGAAAAAGTATAATATGACCAGTCCAATTGTCCAAGAGAAGAATAATCCAAATCCGCACATCTGGCAGTCGCTGTTGGATGATGAGGTGTGAGTGTCATGTATAAAGCAACAAGATAGGTGCTGAGTAGGATCATTCATCTTGTAAATCGCTTGTCACATTCTAAATCTCAAAATCGTTCGAGTCGATTGTGTGACACGTTTTTGTTCAGGCCTGCAAGCATCGCAAGCAGATGTTAACTCGAAAACATGAATAATGGGTGAAATAAAAAATAATAATAAAATGACAAAAAGAAAAAGAAAAACTCAAAGTCACAATTAAGATACCAAAAATACAAGTCTATATCATCAAAGTTCTAAATGTAGAATAGGATTCCGCATGAAAAATGATTAGTAGCCCTGGGATGCCAACAAACGGCACATATTAGATTATGTGATTAAAAAAACAATTCTTGCTTAAGGCTAGTTTTTAATTTATTCCATCCTATTTATTTGATTTTTTAACCATTTTTAAAATTTCTTTTCAAAATTTTTAAAAACTATAATTCTAAAACAAATTAAGAACAATTCTTTTTTAACTTCAAAAACTCCATAACACCCCCCCCCCCCTTCTTCATTTTGATTTTGTTGTTGTTTTGTTTTTTGATTTTTATTAGTGACTTCTTTAAACTAGGGGTGAGCAACGGATACCCGCACCCACTATCCCGCCCGCTATCTGTTCTGCCCCCGCTATGCGGGGCGGGTTATCCCGCCCAAGCAAGAGCGAGGTATGGTTTTTAAACTTAACACCCTGCCCTAGGCGGGGACGGAGAGTGGTAATAGGTAACGTGGTACCCCGCCCCGCCTAATTTAAAAAAATATTTTTTATAATTTTAAAATATTTTAAATATTATTATTTAACTATTATTTATGATTTTTGATATTTTTGAATGGTATTTATTATTGTAAAATTAAATCGTTTTTTATAAGATTTTGGTTAAAAATGATGTAGAAATTTGATTTAAGTCAAAATTATTAATATGGACAGATCCAATAAAAAACAATAATAAGATGCGGGTAAATGGAACCTCATTCGCAGACACATTAAAGAGCGATATATCATGTCCCACCTACATATGGAACGAGATACAATATTAAAATTTAATCTGCCGCCTAAACAAGTACAAGAGGCGATAATAGGTTGATTCGGCCCCCGATAAGACCCGAATCACTCCTATCAATTGCTTCGTGGAGCCTCTAAAAGGCAAGGTTGTCTTAAGAGAAAGATCAATAAAAGCCGATAGCGGGGAGTGGGTGGATGAAGCCTCCCCCCGCTAACCCCGCCATAGGACGGGGTATCCTGCCCCGCCTACACATGGAGCGGGGTACGGTTTTAAAATTTTATTACCCGCCTAGGCGGGGGTGAGGTACAGTAATAGGTAGACCCCACCCTCAGTATGGCGGGTACCACCCCTACTTTAAACCATATAAAATAAAAATAAAAATAAAAGCAACACTAAATTTTTTAAAACAACATTTTGTTATGCTAGGTTACCTAATAAATACCGGAGCAAATAAAAAAAAAAGAACAAGTTAGGACCGCTAGGTGGAGTCGTTTGTGTGCTCCTTATCTCGTGGCTCTACCCTTACTAGAATTATTTTAATCTTGATGGTGGGGAAATTAATATAATAACAAGATGAAAACAAGTTGGCTTTGGTATGTAAAAAGAAAAGAAAAATCAAATGTGTTATAAAATCAACTCGTATGACACATTTGTCACTCTCCAAGGGAATAGAATTTATTCTCATTTTTGTGCTCGGTAGACAAAATAAAGGAGAATGTAATCTTATCGTGGGAATAAAAATACCCTCATTAAGGTAAAATTGATTTATTCCATATATCAAGTTTGAAATATTACCTTATTTGGGTGAATTGATTTAAATCGATATTTAACTAAAATGACTCAGGAAATTCATTCACCCATACATCAATCATCTTGTTTGTCATTCATCCTAATCGTGCAAACCTAATACAATTGCCTTCAAACCCCACTCAACTAGGTTGTCGATTTAATGCTTCTCGCTCAACACTACATCTCCTTTTATATTTGCAATCGGTGATTTTTTTTCTCTCTCTCTTTGAGATTCTGAATTTTTTCCCTACTGACCGACAATTTGTGTGGTTTACTACAGTGTATAGGTCAAGTAATAAAAAGATGTATATTTCGACCTCGATATATTGATCCCACGAGGAATAGCTATGTTAACTAATAAGCACTAAGATTGGCAAATTCTAATATGTTTGGGAAATCTTTCCTTTTTATCAAAGAAACAATATAAATTAAACTAAACAATTTCAAATAACGACTAAACTAAAAATATAGCAGTGTAAAGACAATGATGTAAAAGTTTAGGGGTGAAGCCACTAAAATCAGATCTCTCTATGCCTTATCAATGGTTCATCTTCCTATTCATTCACGTTAAGATTAATTTTACCCTTCAATGTGATACCCTTTTCCCATGATACATACCTCTAAAGGATGATTTGATAAAGTTAAATGGGTTTATTCATTCCTCACTTTTCTTTATCATGTTTTAGTTGTAGTTCGGCTAGTCACCCTAAAATCAATTCTCTTCATTACTCATTATAAGAGAAAAGCATTATGCATCCAACTAGAGCAAATCTAACGATATAAATGCTAGTAAAGATATTTTACACTCTAAATCATGGCATAGAATAATCTAGTCCTAAGACTCCCCCCCCTTAGAATGGAGGTTTAGTCTAGCATGTTTGTCATATCAACATCCAAAACAGACTTACATTCCATTAAACAGGTTAAGGAAATTAAAGAACAAACTTTAATTAGCAAAAACTATTCTTACAATCAATCACAGTTTCACTTTCTTCAAGATGCAGAATATCCCTCCAAAGAGAATAACAACCTCATTGTTACATGTCACCCCCAAAAATATAAAGTTTAGGTGCTTAAATATTAGGGTTTTACAAGGTTTAAGCCCGGATCGATCACATTTAGCCCATATCAACTATATATTAGGTGATGTCGACCACATCGACCAAAGCTCTTGTGTCGACCAAAGCACGTCGATCAACTCCTCTTCATTAATTCCTCATATCGACCACATCAACCATGATTGCTCCACGTCAACCATGCGATGTCAATTAAGATAAACGATATAAGTGGTTGATGTAGAGACATTGACCTCACATCGAATCAGGTTGAGCATTGCTTTGTACATAGATCATGACATCAACTCTTTTCTTCTATTTGCAGAGGTCGATATGAAGACTATTCAACCATGATACCAACCAAAATTCTCTTCTACGTCGACCAATACCCACTAAAAAGAGTGAAAACACTACAAATACTCCAAAACTAGGTTAGGGGTGAAAGGGAAAACAAAATTCCCAAATACATGAGATAAATGGATAATATAGTGATTAAAATGATATAGAATGTATGTAAAATGGAGATAGGATGTGATCTTATCATTTACATTTTTTCTTCTTATTTCTCATATGCTATGTTAGTTTCCTTCATTCCTTTTTAGCCCCAATCAAACTTTATCATTTTGTCAGTCATTTTTTGTTTTGTTTTAATTTATATATATTTATTTGATTTTTCATACACTACTGCTGATTATTTATGAACTTTGTGAATTCCTTTTGATTTGAGAATTGATTCCTCGTTTGGACATTTATAATCCAAATAACTATATGGCCCCAAAAAATGGGACATTTCAAAAATCTAGGTAAAATCATCACACACTAGAAAAATAAGGATTTCAAAAATATATAAACTATGGAAAACTATTTGTTTATCATGCATTCTTGTTTTATTAATTTGTTTAGTGAAATATATTTTGTTAAACTATGGAAAATCTTTTTGTTTATCTTTTCAACCCTATTATATCATGAAATTTGATTATAAAAATTGAGGGACTACATGACATTTGGGAAAGAGAATTACACATAATATGGAAAAATGTGTTATGAAATTTGCTTATGAAACCTCTTTTTCATATTATAAAATCAACTTATTAAACATCTTTTTCTTGGCAACTGATACATGAGTAACTTTTAGAGCAAATAAGGTGCAACAATTATGTATCAATTTATGTGTTTATAATATGTTCCATGATTTAATCATGTATCATTTCTAATTCATTTATGTTATTTGTGATGAATGTTGAGTAACATAGTGGTTTATAATAAATGTTTGAGTATTTGTTATCTATGGTTTGTCATCAAATGTTAAAAAAGGTCCTAGAAGAAATAAAAGACACTGACTACTAGGAGTAAAAATGTTAAGAGAATAATTCAATATTGTTCATGACATGCTGATTGGCCTAAACACAAGTGATTTAGGTTATAATCATGAAATAATACTATAATTGCTTCTAAAGATGTATGGGATGCATATAGGGGTGGCAATTTTGCCTCGCCCCGCCCCGACCCAATTTGCTTCGCCCCGACACGCCATCAGGTCGGGCTCGGGTCTTGTTCGACCCACCCTAATCCGGTATTTTTAAACAAAACTAAGTTAAAAAAATTTACCTCGACGGCTCGACCTGATCCGCCCCGATCTGATCCGACCCAAAGTACACAAACTGGCGGGTCGGGTCGGGTTACATTAAAAAAACTTATTGCATAAACTATACAAACATTGTTAACAACTAATTTTTTAAATTCTGAATATGTTTTGTCATACTTTCGATTATGAAACTATGATTTGATATGATTAGTGCCTAAAACAAGAGTAGATGCTCAACTTATGTATGAAATATCTTTGACATGTACAAAACACCTGAAATTGGTCTAAAACAACAAGATATTGCCTATAATATGAGAGATATGATTGAAAAACAATGATAACTTGTCCAAAACAAAGAGAGTATGTTTGAAAAATGTAAGTCTTGTTTCTTACAACCTAGGTGAGGAGGTTGACGAGTTTTTCATTCTGTTTTTGGTAAGTATGAGCTAGAACATTAAGCAAAAGATTAACTCAATGTTTTGAGGTTTGATTTAGGGTGACACAATGAATAGTGCTTGTGTGATGTGAGATTCTTTTTTCTGATTATTAGAGGCATTAATGTAAAAATATTGTTATGCGAACAAAGTTAGAAGTAGTAAGGTCTTTTGTTTAGTAATAATAAAAGTCTTTATTAATAATATATAAATAATAGAAAGAATGGACAAAAAAAATTACATCAGAGAGTTTAAGTTAATACAAATATTATATCAATAATTTTAAAGAGAAAATTACAAGATGTATATAAAAGAATAAGATATATCATAATAAATCCTGTTTAACAAAGAATGTAGAGGGTATATCTCAAAAGAACCTACAAAGAACACGACAGTCAACAATCTCTGGAAGCATGGTCTATTGGACATGGTGACATAAGTTAGACTTTTAGTAAACCCATAATTATCAATGAATTTGATAAAATCTCATAAGGTATTATTTGAACCTTGAGAAGATGTATTTATTCGAATTGACTACACATGGTTACATATCATGGTGCTTCAAATTTTTAGTGAATGCACAATTATCAACAATTTTGGGTGGTGCTCATTAAGCACCATTTGAGCTTGATAAGGTGTAGTCATTTTAATTGATGATACATAGGGGTACCGCAAGCTACACTCAATTTTTAGCAAATTTATAACTATCAACAGATTTAGTAAGTACTTATTAGGCACTATTCGAACCTAATAAGGTGTAATCATTCTCACCGATTGCACACAGATAAGAATAGAGCAATTAGCCAACCATTAAAGGCCAAAATTACCCACCTAAAATAAAAGATATTGCTGAATACCCCTACCATAGAAGAAGAAGAAGAAATAAATAAAGAAAAAAGAGAAGAAAAAGAAAAAGAAAAAGATGATGATGATGATCATGATCATGATGATGACGACGATGAAGAAGAAAAAGAAAAAAAAGCAGTAAAAGAGGCAGTAAGATTGATATAATATATGAGGAGCACTAGGGTTTCATAAAAAGGAATCGTGAGTTGGGAGAAATCTTTCGATTGATCCAAGAATGTGATCTAAGAATACTAAGTAACGATAAAGAGAATAACGAAGGAAAGTGAAGTGGTTGGAAGAGAAAACTCATTTAGGTTTTATTCTTTCTAGTTTCATGCTAAAGAATATGATTATTTTGTATTTTAGTTATACCATGGGCAGATTCTTTATTTTGGGAAGGCGATGTAAGTATTTGAACTTTACTTTTTTATTTAATTTAATTTGGTGATTTATCTCATGTGTGGTTGATTAATTGTATATTCATTACTTTATTTGATTGACCATCAATTAAATGCTTGTAATCTATACTTTGAAAGAGGGAGTTAGAAAATGGAATCTGAGTAAATCAATACAATGGATTATATAAGAGACGAAAAAGTGTAACTTCTTGTATAGTATATACATCACAAACTTTATTTAATTCAGGTAGAGGCTTTTGAGATTTATTTAACTTCTCTCGTGTGTGGTTGACTCTCGAAAGAGGCTTTTGAGATTTATTTATATTCAAATGCTACTAAAAATGGTTTGGGTACAAAGTGATTTGCTAGCATATGTGTATTGGTAGATCTTATTTTGTCCGGATTAGACATACACATTCATTTTCAACTTCATGTTTCTTTCCTATATGTTACTCACTTTGTACAGGCAAACAAAGTGACGCGACCGTTGATCCAAAAATACCAAATTCAGAAAGGCCTTTAACCGCCAAAGAGCCAGTTTCAGGTGATAGAAAATCAAATTCGAGAGTCAACGCCTTCGACTATACTTGATTCTAAGGTTAAACAAAAAAGTTATGGTCAAAACAGCATTTAAGCTTCCGTATACTTATCATGAATAGTACACGCCATATGAAAGCTGTCTTGATTCCCTATATTAACAAACTATTATTACAAAAAAAACATACACGATTCTTGCACAGTCTGATTATAACAAAATAATAATAATATATTATATTAAAACAAAAAAATTTAAAAAAATGCATGTTTGTTCTACACTAATTCGTTATATAAGATTTTTAAAAAAATGATTTTTCAAAATAAATAAATAAATAAATAAAACAATAAAAAAAGAACCAAACAAAACGTGGCTAGCCACGTTACTTATCCTTAATATATATATATATATATAAGATATAATAATGTAACTATATTTAAAAAGAAGAAAAAGAAGTAAAAATGACCAGCCACATTAAAGATCATGGCACGGCAAAGCCACCCATTGAATGTCAGCTCAATCATAATTAAAACTCATACACCAAACATCTCTCTCCTTAGACATTCTCTCCCACTTACACTCTCTTTCTTCCCATCAATTCTCATAAAGCCTTCAAAACCCAAAAACTCTCTCTCTCTCTCTCTCTCTCTCTCTCTCTCTCTCTCTCTCTCTCTCTCTCTCTCTCTCTCTCTCTCTCTCTCTCTCTCTCTCTCTCTCTCTCTCTCTCTCTCTCTCTCTCCCCACACACACACACACACACACTCTTTAAAAAATTTTTGCCTAGGACTCAACAAAAAAACTCTTTTTTTCTTCCTTCCGCTCCACCCTCCTTGCCAACACAAATGTCAAACATCATCCCAAAAGAAACCCACAAAAAATCCTCCCCTCTCATTTTTTTTTTCAATTTTTAATCCATTTTCCTTTTCCAAAAAAAATTACAATCTCTCCCTCTATCTAAAAAAAAAAATCACAACCCCTCCCGATTTCCAGTCAATGTCCGACGTTTATTTCAAATTCCGGTTAAGCTTCGGTGTGTAGTACTTTTAAAGTTCGTGCTTTTCACATATTTGGTGGTTCGTAGATCATAACCAGCCGCCAACAGGATAGCTTAGGCATAGTGCTACTACTGGGATCTATGGTTCTTAGAACATCACTAAAGTTGATTCCATATTTTTATTATTATTATGTCATTTTTCTTATTTGCATTTAATTTCTTTTCTTTTCTTGTATTTTTTCTTTTCTTTTTTTCTCTTGTTTTTATTTTGTTGTATATTATGTAATTGTAATATTTAGAAAACGAAAGTAAAAAAACAGAAAAGAAAAAAAGAGGGATATAGAGCAGATTGTATTTTATATTCTTACATGCGTTACATAGTAGTTTAACTTTTATGTTTGTTTGTTTATTTATGTTGTTGAAAAATCTAAATTTTGTTTTTGTTTTTTTTAAATAATGTGTTAGAATGTTTTTAACTTAAATAAATATAATGACTATTTTTTAGTCAAATAAATCCTAACAAAGCACAAAAACAAATAGTGATAAAAATATTTTTCTTGATTTTATTATGCGTGTTTTCTAACAATAAAATCATTCAAAAAGTTTCTTTAGGGTTGAAAAAAAACAAAAAAAAAGTCTTAACATTTAATTGTGCATGAATCTTTAAAATAAATAAAAGACAACATAGCAAAACAAATCTTAAAAAAAGAAGAAGAAGAAATGCCTATGCAAAATCCAAATATGTTGTTAAAATAAAAAAAATTGAAAGCATGAAAAAGAAATCAAATAATATTTTCTTAAAAAAACAAAAAAAAGGCTTTTTATGTCCAATTACAGTGTAATATTTTCATGTGTTTTCTTACGAGTGTTTTTCTTAAAAAAATAAAATTAAAAAACTAACAAACAACAACTACAAATTAAATCTTTTTTACTCAAATTTATCATTTAGCCTTTCATTTGAGATAATCATTTTTAGGTTCACTTTAGATTATTTAGGATAATTAGACTTAACTCAATTTTAACAAATAGCTTGGAATAATAAAATAAGTAAAAACTATAGGTCCTAACCAACTGTAGATAAGTGCAATCAAATAAGACAAATAAAACAAATAGGAACTTTCTCCTTTTAAGATAAGTACTAAAAGAGTGTTGTTGGAGTGTTAATCTTTTCTCACATGTAATCAATTCTCGAACTCGTCTCTAGTAATGTAGATTACATCTAACTACTTACGATAGAAGGGTACTTGACTGTACCCCAAAAATAGTTGGTGGCGACTTTAATAGTTTTTCTCACAATTTGGTTTCGGTTGAACCCACCCCAAATGGGCCCAGGACAAAAAACTAGTGATGACATGTATGAGAGAGAGAGAGAGAGAGAGAGAATCCAATTATTTAGACAAATTAAAGCATTATGGGAATCGAGTGAAATCAACTTCTTAGAAGCTTTTTATTTAGTAATTCAATTTATCAATCCTCTTATGTTTATTTAATATATGGTATTAGTTAAATTAATTAACTTTTATTCATGTTTCTAGATAGAGTTAAAGTTAATATAATTTCAATACTTATCAAGAAATAAAATCAATTTCCTATAGGTTTGATACTTGTGGTCATAAAAAAAACACACTTGATTAAGTGCTCTATGCCAAGAAAAAAAATGATGCACGATAATGTAAGATAAGCATAAACTTGGTTTTAGTCCCAATAATATGAGATTAAATGGTAGTACAGGCATAACTAATATATGGTCATCAAATGGCCAAAATGCCCTTTAGGCCTCCAATTCAAAACAAGACTCAAGTGCACTTACAACATTGATATTTAAAGCTTTGCAAATTCCTTCTAATAAAATTTGACGATTAACTTTTCAAAACAACTTAGTTATTATTGTTAACGAAAAAAGTAATAAAACTTTAAATATATATATTTAACATGTTTTAAACTATTTATTCTCTTATGTAAACTTACTTTTTCATACAAGAGATTTGAAAGACGAATTTGGTAAGCTGGTTTATTCATCCCACCTAAATGAGCTGGGGCCTAACATGAACCATTATTTAACCACCAATTTTATTTGTACTAGTATATATTTTGTAGTGTGATATTAATAGATTATACTTGCAAGTAGTATGTAAAATATTGTACTTTTATAAGAAATGATAAATTATGCTCATACTTGTTATAGTTTTAATGATGAGTAATATATAGTTATATACATATATCATATTTCTAGCATGATATATAAAACCTTTTTGGAATGGAACATCTTATAATCTAGTTGATTAATAGTAAAACCTTATAAATAAATTCAAATTTCATCTTATGCTTTTAAAAATGGATTGTACTACGTGCAAGCCATTTGTGTAAGCCTCATGGACATTCCTGACATAACAGTACGAAATCATGGGGGGACACTAGGCCTAGCCAAATCACAAGGCTAGTGGAAGGCCACCACGTTAGAGGTGCACATGAGACTTGCACAAAAGTGGCATGTATATAATTTTTTTTTAAATTTCTTTTAATAAGATGAATTTATTGGTAAATATCAAGAAATTCATTTCCCCAAATGAACTATTTTAATTCCAATCAAATTGGGAAGAGTATGCAATAATTCAAACAGAAGAACCCTTTAATTTTTTATTGACCAAATTTTCCTCTAATTTTCTTTTTATCAATGTTTATCATTATTCAAAACAACAATTTATTCAAGTCAAACAGTAAATTAAATCTATTTGGTTAGTTGTAACTTGTAAATCAATAAATAAAAAATAAATAGTGTCAATAAATAAGATTAATACATTTTAAATTTCTTATCTCCCACACTTATATATAATGGTAAGCAACATTAGGATTTGAATTTGAAGGTTTTTCTATTATATGATCTACTTAATCTCCTTTTTTTAGATTAACATTAGGTCTCATGATAAAATCTCCAAAGCCCTCCTTAACACATAGTTATAAAGCTAGTAATGATTGCATGTCCCAATTAGTTAGCCTAATTGATATTAGATGTGGTCTTGGCAACACTGCCTCTTAAAGGTTGTCAATAATGCTACTAAAGGTGTGAATCTAGTGTATGTGTCAAGGATGTTGTTGGGCATGTAATTATAAACTAAAAAAATCTTGCTCTTTTCATAGCAATAACCTAGGTGTGGGATAATATTCTAGCATGGGAGTTAACCAATATACAGGTTTTTTGCTTCAAATTCTTGCCTTGTTTGTGAATGGTTAGACTCACTTAAAGGTGACAACTTGTTTGAATTTGGGCAAAATAGCTATATTGACCATCCTTTATCCCCCAACTCCACCAAAGTGCTTTTTTTTAGTCAAGTATAGGTTTTTATATTTGAATATGTGAGCCTCACAATCTAATTCATAATCTCCATCCACTTCATCAAATTTTGTATATACATTTAAAAAAATCATTTTATTCCAATAAATTGAATAAGAGAACAACATTAGGGCATTTTAGGGTATGTTTCGTTGCTTTATTCAAACACATTTTTCTATGTTTGAATACATAAAACAAGTCCATTTTTATGTTTGGTAATTGTTTTTTGTTTTGGTATTCATATCCAAATTCAATAAAATGAAAACATGTTTTGGTTGTTTTCATTTTGAAAAATCTTTTTTTTGCTGCCTCACTCATGAGTCATCACCCTCTCCTAAGCAAGAGTCGACCTCCCTCGCACTTCTCTATGAAGGCCTACGAAAGTACAACTATAGTGATAGTTGACAAGGTTATAGGTCCAATTAAGGAAAAGAAGTTTGTGGGCTTGGTGAAGGAAAAGAAGGTTATGGGTCTAACGAAGGTAAAGAAAGATATTGCTCTGTCGAAGGCAAAGAAGGTGCTGGCTAAAGTTGTTGTGAATAAGCCTAAGAGCTTCGAGTTTCTAGGAAAGAGGGTTTTATGTCCTTGAATGTAAGAATCATGGAGATAGCTTGCTTCGTGTTGCAAAGTTGTATAAATCTGTAAGGGTCACTATAGTTTGAATCTATGAACTTGTAGATGGCTAGGTTGATTAAAGCATCATGCGGGTTAATGTTTTAGAAAGTATATTGAAAGTCTTTATGGTAGATGTCAGTTATGTTTAGAAATTTTTTTAGGATTTATTTCTCAAATCTATTTGATTTTTAACATCATCCATAAAATAGGCTAATGGAGTTCTACTATGAATGCTAGGGCATAAGTACTTTAATAATTATCTTATTTTAAGATTAGTTTGCATTACATTTGAATTGGGTAATTGTTAAGACAATCACAATGCCCTGGACAACACGTAAGGGCAGCTAAAGCTTTCCGTGGAAGAAGAAGTCACAATGCCCTCGAAAACAAGCCAAAAGTTTGCCGTGGAGAGAACGACCTAAAAGCTAGCCACGAGAAAGGAATCAGGAAACAATCGTCAAACAAATACAATATATTCAATGCAGGTAAAAATAATTGTTAAATATAGATTTTAAACAGTTTTTAAAAACATAAAACTATTTTCAATACAAAACATACCCTTAATTTTTTATTACATTTTATTCCTTTTTTACCTTTTAAATACTAGGCTTACTATTACATTCCATTATATATATATTTTTTGGGACTTTCAAATATTGTAATTAGGATTTCCTTCCCATATGATTTCTTTTCTTTCAAATTTCATTCTATGGTAGCAAATACTGCCTTAAGGACAATTGGTAATTTGAGAATTCAAGTAGTCTAAAAGTGATACTAATATATGTAAAATATGTTATGAAACTAATGTAACGAGGCAACCATCTCAAAAGCAAATATGAAAACGCAATTCTTAATGTTCAATTTTTTATAATATGGCTAACTTTAGAAAAGCTAATGCTTTACATTATAAAATTTCTCGACTCCTTTTGATAACTTGATTTTATGGTATTAGATTGTTGGTGTTACACTTGAAATTTTCATATAATCCTTTTTTCAGATAAATTGAATAAAAAAAAACTAATAATATAAGTATTTAAGCTTCGGCGAAAGAAATCAAGAAATGTCTTGATACATATTTATTGTAAAAAAAATAATATAAATCATCATACCCCAAAGCAAGTAGCATTTCACTACTCTCGGAGAGAAGTCCAAAAAAAATAAAATTGAACCTTAATAAAAAATATTTCTATTATCATTTAATTGATATTAATTTTTTATTAATATATTTTTATAGAAATAAATATTCGTGTACGAATTATATAGAATTTTGGCGCCACATTTTTTATTTTATAAGCAATGGTGAACGATTTGTGGAGGCACAAAGGAAGGGTCAGGATCCGAAGGAGAAATGGGGCCCGGCAGTTGAGCGACGCGCATCGTCGATGCCGCTGACACCTCGGCGCCACCTAACACAAACCAGGGCTGGGGGTCTGGGCCCCGGACCCGATTTAAACTTTACCTGTACGGCTGTGCCTATTTATTTAGATTTCGTATGGTTAATTACGTATTCAAAAATTGATGGTACTCTATATCTGTATAATCAAAATTTAATTACTTTAATAATTTATAATAAATTTAATATATTTTTTTTTGAAATTGAATTTATATTTATTTACATAATATATCGGGTGAGTTCCAGCCAAGACCACGACCAGAATCCAACGCCGTGGCGTACGATAGCGAAAAGGGCAAAATGGGAATCACAATTTTTAAAAAACGTGAGCCCCACCGGCCAGGCTCAGCACAGCCCAGAAAAGAGCGGAGAGACCAACCAAAAAGTCCTCCGCGGCCACGGCAAAATTTTATTGTTTTTTGTGTTTTTCATCTGCTCACACACACAATCCGCCTACAAACAACCTCGGATTCAAACCACCGACCAAGTCGCGAAGACTCAGGCACCCTGGAGGATTCGTCCGCGGGCTGTCGGGGGTGGAGAGGGTAAAATAAAATAAAATAAAATGTCGTGTTCGTCGGCGTCGGCGTCGGAGGAAGAGGATGTCGGACCCGACTCCTACCGGAAAGGAGGGTACCACGCCGTCAGAATCGGAGATCCATTCGCCGGCGGCCGATACATTGCTCAGAGGAAGCTGGGTTGGGGCCAGTTCTCCACCGTCTGGCTCGCTTACGACACTCAAACCCCCGTACGAGTTCCTCAAATTCTGTTTTGTTTTCATCGATTTAAAGTTTGTTTCCATTGATTTTCATGTTTTTCCCCTTTCCTATATAACCTCTGTTGTATATATATATATATATTTATGGGTCTTGCTTTTGGTATAAATATTCTCGTTGATTTGTTAAGGTCCGAGAGTATATTGTTTTGTGGTCGTTACCTGTCAAATATATTGGCACCAAATCCTATTCTGCCGACTCCCCAATCAACAGTCTTTAATGCACTCGCTGATTAAGTAAGCATCGGCGGTTTGGCATTTCAATCCGCAAGTCTTTCTATATATGTACACACGCACATAGTGTTTATATTCTATGTTTTTTGTATGCTTCAATATTAAGTAAGCATCGGCGGTTTGCCATTTCAATCCGAAAGTCTTTCTATATATGTTCACACACACATATAATGTTTATATTCTATATTTTTTTGTATGCTTCAATATTAAGTAAGCATCGGCGGTTTGCCATTTCAATCCGAAAGTCTTTCTATATATGTTCACACACACATATAATGTTTATATTCTATCTCTTTTGTATGCTTCAATATTAAGTAAGCATCGGCGGCTTGCCATTTCAATCCGCAAGTCTTTTTATATATGTACACACGCATATAATGTTTATATTCAATATTTTTAGTATGCTTCAATATTAGTTCGGTTTCATTTGTTTATTCTTGTTTGTATGTTGGGATTCATGTGAATGCTAGACTTGCTGGTTGGTATCTTGACCAGAGATACTCGACCATTCTGTCCTCTCACCAGTTCATTTCACCTTGCCTGTTTTAATTCCTTGAAAATTGATTTGACTTTAAGAAAAATTGCAGTGACTGAATGCTGCACCTTTGGTTCGATAAAAAAAAGAGGCCAATATATGGGATTGGCTAAGAGCTTCGTGTCTCGGACAAGCCTCTTGCAATTAATTGTGAGAGAACCCTGTGTCTACAGTGGCCCGATTCCTTTTTGGATCCTGACACTCGTGGGAGCTTCGTGTCTCGGGCAGGTCTCTTGCAATTAATTGTGAGAGAACCTTTTGTCTACGGTAGCTCGACTCCTTTTCAGATCCCGCCACTCATGGGAGCTTCGTGTACTGGGTTTGCCCCTTATATGGGATTAGCTAAGAGCAAATGTTGAAATGTGATGTTTGTTTTCATAACATTGGAGTATACAATTCACCTCTGATCTGTTTTGGAGTCTATCACAGCTGCAAAATGACAGATGTGGTGGCAGAGAAGGCAGTGCCTTCAATCGATACAGGCACAAATGTTGTGGCTCTGTGCTGGTTGGATAATTGGGTTTTAAATTATTAATAATGAGGGATAGGCAAAGCTGAAGTGATATTGTGTAATTTAGAGTTATGGTTTGTTTCCCTGCAGTTTAGTTCTCCTTGTCTGCTAGATATTTGGATAGGCCTCATTATGTTTTTGAACACGTGTAAACCAGTTAACAAAGTTACTACTGCAGTGGATTGTGTGGTTGTTGCAAATGGAAATGAAATGAAAAATAAATGAAATTATAAATTGAAAATTATCTGATGAATGGGAATCTAATCATTTTTAGTTTGTCCTTTATTTGTTATCTATGTAAATCTAGTTTTCTCTAAATGTTAGGGTTAATCGTTTCCATGCTTTCTGTTGCTCCTTTTCATCAGCAGCTAACTTTTTATTATATTTCCTTTTTTCTTCATTTCCACCAGAACTATGTTGCTCTAAAGATCCAAAAAAGTTCTCCAGATTTTTTCTCAAGCAGCAATCCATGAGATTGAAGTCCTGACAGCACTCACTAGTGGTGACCCTTCTAACTCAAAGTGTGTTGTGAAGCTGATAGACCATTTCAAACATGCTGGCCCAAATGGACAACATCCGTGCATGGTTCTTGAGTTTCTCGGTGATAACCTACTCCAACTGATCAAGTATAACCGTTACAAAGGTCTTGAATTGAACAAAGTTAGGGAGATTTGCAAATGCATTTTAACAGGCCTTGATTACTTGCACAGAGAGCTTGGTATAATCCACACAGACCTTAAACCCGAAAATATTCTGCTGTTTTCCACTATTGATGCTTCCAAAGACCCTGTTAGGTCAGGCAGCTCCCCAATTCTTCAGAGGCCAGAGGGGAATCCTAATGGAGTTACAATGAATATCATTGAGAAAAGGCTGAAACAGAAGGCTAGGAGAGCAGTGGCGAAGATATCGGGAAGGAGAATGTCAGCGGGTGCAAATTTAAAATCAAATAGGTCCCTGGATGGGATTGATTTGAGGTGCAAGGTTGTAGATTTTGGGATAATTTCTTTTTTTTCTTTCATTTCCATTGCAACAACCACACAATCCACTGCGGAACTGTTACTGGTTTCTGTTCAAAAACATAATGGGCTATCCAAATATCTAGCACAAGGGACTAAACTGCGAAACAACCATAACTCTAAATTACAATATCTTCAGTTTGCCATCCTCATTATAATAATTTAAAACCAATTATCAACCAGCACAGGCCACACATTTGTGCCTGTATCGATTGAAGGCACTGCTTCTGCCACCACATCTGTCATTTGAGCGTGATACTCCAAAACAGATCAGAGGTGATGTATACTCCAATGTTATGAAAACAAACATCACATTTCAACATTTGCTCTTAGCTGTCCCATATAAGGGGCAAACCCAGGCTCCCATGAGTGGCGTCTGAAAAGGCGCTACAGACAAGGGTCTTCACATTTGCAAGACCTGCACAAGCTCCACTTAAGATCAAAAGGAATCGGCCATGAGAACAGGGTTCTCACAATTTTGCAAGAGGCTTGTCCAGAACAGCTCTTAATCCCATATATTGGCCTCTTTTTATCAACCAAAGGTAGCGGTCAGTCACTGCAATTTTTCTTAAAGTCAAATCATTTTCAAGGATTAAAACAGGCAAGGTGAAATGAACTGGTGAGGGACAGAATGTCAGTATCTCTGGTCAAGACACCAACCAGCAAGTCTCATTCACATGAATCCCAACATACAAACAAGATAAACAAATGAAACCAACTAATATTGAAGCTACAAAATATTGAATATAAACATTATATGCGTGTGTACATATATAAAAAGACTTGCGGATTGAAATGGCAAGCCGCCGATGCTTACTTAATTGAAGCATACAAAAGAGATAGAATATAAACATTATATGTGTGAACATATATAGAAAAACTTGGTTGAAATGGCAACCGCCGATGCTTACTTAATATTGAAGCTACAAAATATAGAATATAAACATTATATGTGTGGGAACATATATAGAAAGACTTGCGGATTGAAATGCCAAACCGCCGATGCTCTAATATTGAAGCTACAAAAAACTCGAATATAAACACTATGGCGTGTGTACATATATAGAAAGACTTGCGGTTGAAATGCCAAACCGCCGTGCTTTTAATCAGCGAGTGCATTAAAGACTGTTGATTGGGAGTCGGCAGATAGGATTGGTGCCAATATATTTGGCGGTAACGACCACAAAACATATACTCTCGGACCTTAACAAATCAACAAATATTTTACCAAAAAGCAGACCCATAAATATATATATATATATACAACAAGAGGTTATAGGAAGGGAAAAACATGAAAATCAATGGAAACAAACTTTAAATCGATGAAAACAAAACGAATTTGAGGACTCGTAGGGGTTTAGTGTCGGCGAGCCAGACGGTGGAGACGGCCCCACCCAGCTTCCTCTGAGCAATGGGCCGCCGGCGATGGATCGATTCTGACGGCGTGGTACCTCCTTTTCCGGTAGGAGTCGGGTCCGACATCCTCTTCTCCGACGCCGACGCCGACGAACACGACATTTTATTTTATTTTATTTTACCCTCTCCACCCCCGACAGCCCGCGGACGAATCCTCGGGTGCCTGAGTCTTCGCGACTTGGTCGGTGGTTTATCGAGGTTGTTTGTAGGCGGATTGTGTGTGTGAGCAGATGAAAAACACAAAAAACAATAAAATTTTGCCGTGGCCGCGGAGGACTTTGGTGGTCTCTCGCTCTTTTCTGGGCCGTGCTGAGCCTGGCCGGTGGGGCTCCGTTTTAAAATTGTGATTCCCATTTTGCCCTTTCGCACGTCGCCACGGCGTTGGATCTGGTCGTGGTCTTGGCTGGAACTCACCCGATATATTATGTAAATAAATATAAATTCAATTTCAAAAAAAATATTAAATTTATTATAAATTATTAAAGTAATTAAATTTTGATTATACAGATATAGAGTACCATCAATTTTTGAATACGTAATTAACCATACGAAATCAAATAAATAGGCACAGCCGTACAGGTAAGTTAAATCGGGTCCGGGGCCCAGACCCCAGCCCTGGTTTGTGTTGGTGGCGCCGAGGGTCGCATCGACGATGCGCGTCGCTCAACTGCCGGGCCCCATTCTCCTTCGATCCTGACCCTCTTGCCTCCAAATCGTTCACCATTGCTAAAATAAAAAATGTGGCGCCAAAATTCTATATAATTCGTACACAATATTTATTTCTATAAATATATTAATAAAAAATTAATATAATTAAATGATAATAGATATTTTTTTATTAAGGTTCAATTTTTTTTTTGGACTTCTCTCGAGTAGTAAATGCTACTTGCTTTGGGGTAGATGATTTATATTATTTTTTACAATAAATATGTATCAAGACTTTCTCGATTTCTTTCGCCGAAGCTTAAATACTTATATTATTAGTTTTTTTTATTCAATTTATCTGAAAAAGGATTATATGAAAATTTCAAGTGTAACACCAACAATCTAATACCATAAAATCAAGTTATCAAAAAGTCGAAATTATATAAAGCATTAGCTTTTAAAGTTAGCCATGTATAAAAAATTAACTGTTGCGTTTTCATATTTGCTTTTAGATGGTTGCCTCGTTACATTAGTTTCTACTATTTTACATATATTAGTATCACTTTTAGACTACTTGAATTCTCAAATTCAATTGTCCTTAAGGCGTATTTGCTACCATAGAATGAAATTTGAAAGAAAAGAATCATATGGGAAATCCTAATTACAATATTTGAAAGTCCCAAAAATATATATATAATGGAATGTAATAGTAAGCCTAGTATTTAAAAGGTAAAAAAGGAATAAAATGTAATAAAAAATTAAGGGTATGTTTGTATTGAAAATAGTTTTATGTTTTTAAAACTTTAAAATCTATATTTAACAATTATTTTTACCGCATTGAATATATTGTATTTGTTTGAGATTGTTTCCGATTCCTTTCTTGCTTTTTAGGTCGTTTTCTTCTTCCACGAAACTTTGGCTTGTTTTCCAGGCATTGTGGCTTCTTCTTCCGAAGCTTTAGCTGCCCTTTGTCAGGGCTTGTGATTGTCTTAACAATTACCCAATTCAAATGTAATGCAAACTAATCTTAAAATAAGATAATTATTAAAGTACTTATGCCCTAGCTTCATAGTGAACTCCATTAGCCTATTTTATGGATGATGTTAAAAATCAAATAGATTTGAGAAATAAATCCTAAAAAATTTCTAAACATACTTGACATCTACCATAAAGACTTTCAATATACTTAAACATTAACCCGCTGATGCTTTAATCAACCTAGCCTCTACAAGTTCATAGATTCAAACTATAGTCCCTTACCTATTTATACAACTTTGCAACACGAGAAGCCTATCTCCGCGATTCTTACATAAGGACCAACCCTCTTTTTAAAACTCAAGCTCTTAGGCTTATTCACAACAACTGAGCACCTTCTTTGCCTTCACGAGCAATATCTTTCTTTACCTTCGTTAGACCCATAACCTTCTTTTCCCCAAGCCCACAAACTTCTTTTCCTTAATTGGATATAACCTTGTCAACTATCACTATAGTTGTACTTAGGCTTCATAGAGAAGTGCGAGGAGGTCGACTCTTGCTTAGGAGGGGTGATGACTCATGAGTGAGGCAGCAAAAAGATTTTCAAAATAAACAACCAAAACATGTTTTCATTTTATTGAATTTGATATGAATACCAAAACAAAAAACAATTACCAAACATAAAAATGGACTTGTTTTATGTATTCAAACATAGAAAATGTGCTTGAATAAAGCAACAGAAACATACCTAAAATGCCCTATTTGTTCTCTTTTCAATTTTTGGAATAAAATGATTTTTTTAAATGTATATACAAAATTTGATGAAGTGGATGGAGATTATGAATTAGATTGTAGGCTCACATATTCAAATATAAAAACCTATACTTACTAAAAAAGCACTTTGGTGGAGTTAGGATAAAGGATGGTCAATATAGTATTTGCCCAAATTCAAACAAGGCACCTTTAGTGAGTCTAACCATTCACAAACAAGGCAAGAATTTGAAGCAAAAAACCTTATATTGGTACTCCCATGCTAGAATATTATCCCACCTAGGTTATTTTATGAAAAGAGCAAGATTTTTAGTTTATAATTACATGCCCAAACAACATCCTTGACACATACACTAGATTCACACCTTTAGAGCATTATTGACAACCTTTAAGAGGCGGTGTGCCAAGACCACATCTAATATCAATTAGGCTAACCAATTGGGACATGCAATCATTACTAGCTTTATAACTATGTGTTAAGGAGGGCTTTGAGATTTTATCATGAGACTCTAATGTTAATCTAAAAAAGGAGATTAAGTAGATCATATAATAGAAAAACCTTCAAATTCAAATCTGTGTTGCTCCATTATATATAAGTGTGGGAGATAAGAAATTTAAAATGTATTAATCTTATTTATTGACACTATTTATTTTTATTTTATTGATTTACAAGTTACAACTAACCAAATAGATTTAATTTTGTTTGACTTGAATAAATTCTTGTTCTTGAATAATGATAAACATTGATAAAAAAGAAAATTAGAGGAAAATTTAGTCGATAAAAAATTAAAGGGTTCTTGTTAATTATTGCATACTCTTCCCAATTTGATTGGAATTAAAATAGTTCATTTGGAAATGACTCGATATTTACCAATAAATTCATCTTATTAAAAAGAAATTTAAAAAATATATATATATACATGCCACTTTTGTGCAAGTCTCGTGTGCACCTCTCACTAGCCTTGGTTGGCTAAGCCTATTGTCCCCCCCCATGATTTCGTGTTATGTGGGAATGTCCATAGGCTTACACAAATGGCTGCACGTGTACAATCCATTTTTAAAAGCATAAGATGAAATTTGAATTTATTTATAAGGTTTTTTATTAATCAACTAGATTATAAGATGTTCCATTCCAAAAAGGTTTTATATCATGCTAGAAATATGATATATGTATATAACTATATATTCATTAAAACTATAACAAGTATGAGCATAATTTATCATTTCTTATAAAAGTACAATATTTTAGATCTCTGCAAGTATAATCCATTAATTCACTACAAAATATATACTAGTACAAATAAAATTGGTGGTTAAATAATGGTTCATGTTAGGCCCCACATTTAGGTGGGATTAATAAACACTTACCAAATTCGTCTTTCAAATCTCTTGTATGAAAAAAGTGTTTACATAAGAGAATAAATAGTTTAAAACATGTTAAATATATATATTTAAAAGTTTTATTACTTTTTTGTTAACAATAATAACTAAGTTGTTTTGAAAAGTTAATCGTCAAATTTTATTAGAGGATTTGCAAAGCTTAAATATCAATGTTGAGTGCACTTGGTCTTGTTTTGAATTGGCCTAAAGGGCTTTTGGCCTTTGATGACCATATTAGTTATGCAGTTCTACCATTTAATCTCATATTATTGGGATAAAACCAAGTTTATGCTTATCTTACATTATCGTGCATCATTTTTTCTTGGCATGAGCACTTTCAAGTGTGTTTTTTATGACACAAGTATCAAACCTATAGGAAATTGATTTTATTTCTTGATAAGTATTAAATTATATTACTTTACTCTATCTAGAAACATGAATAAAAAGTTAATTAATTTAACTAATACCATATATTAAATAAACATAAGAGGATTGATAAATTGATTACTAAATAAAAAGCTTCTAAGGTTGATTTCCCGATTCCCATAATGCTTTAATTTGTCTAAATAATTGGATTCTCTCTCTCTCTCTCTCTCTCTCTCTCTCTCTCTCTCTCTCTCTCTCCCCCTCTCACATGTCATCACTGGTTTTGTCGGGCCCATTTGGGGGTTCAAAAACCAAATTGTGAGAAAAAACTATTAAAGTCGCCACCAACTGACGGTCATACCCTTCTATGTAGTAGTTAGATGTAATCTAATTACAGAATCCAGGTATGATTACATGTGAAAAGATTAACACTCAACAACACTCTTTTAGTACTATCTTAAAAGGAGAAGTTCCTATTTGTTTTATTTGTCTTATTTGATTGCACTTATCTACAGTTGTAGGACCTATAGTTTTTACTTTTTTTTATTCCAAGCTATTTGTTAAAATTGGGTAGTCTAATTATCCTAAAATAATCTAAAGTGAACCTAAAAATGATTATCTCAAATGAAAGGCTAAATGATAAATTTGAGTAAAAAAGATTTAATTTGTAGTTGTTGTTTGTTAGTTTTTAATTTTATTTTTTTAAACAAAAACACCGTAAGAAAACACTGAAATATTACATGTAATTGGACTAAAAAGCCTTTTTTTGTTTTTTTAAGAAAATATTATTTGATTTCTTTTCATGCTTTCAATTTTTTTTATTTTAACAACATATTTGGATTTTGCACATTATGATCTCGAACCACCAAATATGTGAAAAGACGAACTTGTACACACGGCTTAACCGAATTTAAAATAAACGCGGACATTGTTGAAATCGGGAGGTTGGATTTTTTTTTGTAGAGGGAGAGATTGTAATTTTTTTTGGAAAAGGAAAATGGATTAAAAATTGAAAAAAAATGAGAGGGAGGATTTTTTTGTGGGTTTCTTTTGGGATGATGTTTGACATTTGTGTTGGCAAGAGGGTGGAGCGGAAGGAAGAAAAAAGGTTTTTGTTGAGTCCTAGGCAAAAATTTTTTAAGAGTGTGTGTGTGTGTGTGTGGGGAGGAGAGAGAGAGAGAGAGAGAGGGGTTTTGGGTTTGAGGCTTTATGAGAATTGGTGGGAAGAAAGAGAGGTAGTGGAGAGAATGTCTAAGGAGAGAGTGTTGGTGATGAGTTTTAATTATGATTGAGTGACATTCAATGGGTGGCTTTGCGGTGCGATCTTTAATGTGGTGGTCATTTTTACTTCTTTCTTCTTTTTAAATATAGTTACATTATTATATCTTATATATATATATATATATTAGGATAAGAACGTGGCTAATAGACGTTTTGCTTCTTTTTTTATGTTTTTTTATTTATTTATTTATTTTGAAAAATCATTTTTTAAAATCTTATATAATCAATTAGTGTAGAACAAACATGCATTTTAATTTTTTTGTTTTAATATAATATATTATTATTTTTTGTTATATCACCCGTGCAAGAATCGTGTTTTTTTTGTAATAATAGTTTGTTAATATAGGGAATCAAAGACGGCTTTCATATGCGTGACTATTCATGATAAGTATACTAAGCTTAAATCTTTGTTTTACCAACTTTTTTTTTAACCTAGAATCAAGTATAGTCGAAGGTGTCATTTGATTTTCATCCTGGCGCTCTTTGGCGGTTAAAGGCCTTCTATGGTATTTTTGATCAACGCACTGCGTCCGGTGCAAAGTGGTAAATATAGGAAAGAAACAAGGAAAATGAATGTGTATGTAATCCGGACAAAATAAGATCTACCAATACACATGCTAGCAAATCCTTTGTGCCCAAAACCATTTTTATAGCATTTAATATAAGAAATCTCAAAAGCCTCTTTCGATCGATTCACCACGAGAGAGTTAAATAAATCTCAAGCCTCTACCGAATTAAATAAAGGTGATATTTGTATAGAAGTTACACTTTTTCTCTATATAATCCATTGTATTGATTTACTCGGATTCCTTTTCAACTCCCTCTTCAAAGTATGATTACAAGCTTAATTGATGTATCAAATAAAGAATGAATATACAGTTAATCAACCTCACATGAGATAAATACCAAATTAATATAAAAGTAAGTTCAAATCTGCCTCAAATAAAGAATCTGCCTGGTATGCTAAAATACAGAATTCATATTCTTTAGCTGAAATAGAGGATAAACCTAAATGGTTTTCTCTTCCCACCTTTTTTCTTTATCGTTCTTAGTATTCTTAGATCCATTCTTTGATCATCGGATTTCTCCCAACTCACGATTCTTTTTAAACCACAGTCCTCTATATTATATCATCTTTTCCTCTTTTCTTGCTTTTTTCTTTTTCTTCTTCATCGTCATTCATCATGATCATGATCATCATCATCATCTTTTTCTTTTTCTTTTTCTTCTCTTTTTCTTTATTTATTTCTTCTTCTTTTCCATGGTAGGGGTATTCAAAATATCTTTTTTTTGGTGGGTAATTTTGGCCTTTAATGGTTGGACTGCTTTCTATTCTTGTAATGCACGGTGAGAATGATTACACCTTATTAGGTTCGAATAGTGCTAATAAGTCTACTAAATCATGATAGTTATAAATTTGCTAAAAATTGAGTGTAGCTTCGTACCCTATGTATCATCATTAAAATACTACACCTTATCAAGCTCGAGGCTTAAGAGCACCACCCAAAATTGTTGATAATTGTGCATTACTAAAAATTTGAAGCACCATGATATGAACCATGTGTAATTCGAATAAATACATCTTCTCAAGGTTACCTTATGAGATTTTATCAAATTCATGATAATTATGGGCTAAAGTCTCAACTTGTCCATGTCCAATAGACCATGCTTCAGAGATTGTTGACGGGTGTCTTTGTAGGTTCTTTTAGATATACCCTCTACTTCTTTGTTAAACGGATTTATTATGATATATCTTATTCTTTTTATACGTCTTGTAATTTTCTCTTTAAAATTATTGATATAATATTATTAACTAAACTCTCAATGTTTTTTTTGTCCATTCTTTTATTATTTATATATTATTAATAAAGACTTTTATTATTACTAAACAAAAGACCTACTACTTCTAACTTTGTTCGCATAACAATATTTTTACATTAATGCCTAATATCAAAAAAGAATCTCACATCACACAAGCCTTATTCATTGTGTCACCTAATCAAACCTCAAAACTGGTTAATCTTTTTCTATGTTCTAGCTCATACTTACCAAAAACGAATGAAAAACTGTCTCAATCCTCACCTAGGTTGTAAAGAACAAGACTTACATTTTCAAACATACTCTCTTTGTTTTGGACAGTTATCATTGTTTTTCAATCATATCTCATATTATAGGCAATATCTTGTTGTTTTAGACCAATTTCGTGTTTTGTACATGTAAAGATATTTCATACATAAGTTGAGCATCTACTCTTGTTTTGGCTAATCATATCAATCATAGTTTCATAATCGAAAGATGACAAAACTATTAAATTTAAAAAATTAGTTGTTAACAATGTTTGTATAGTTTATGCAATAAGTTTTTTAACGACCCGAATCCCCGCCTTGGTACTTTGGGCGTAGATCGGCGAGTCGAGCCGTCGAGGTAAATTTTTTTAACTTAGTTTGTTTAAAAATCCGGATTAAGGTGGGTCGAACAAGACCCGACCCGACGATGGCGTGTCGGGGCGAAGAAATTGGGCGGGGCAAAATTGCCACCTTGCATCCCTATCTAGAGCTTATAGTATTATTTCATGATTATAACCTAAATCCTGTGTTTAGGCCAATCACTATGCATGAACAATATTGAATTATTCTCTAACATTTTTACTCCTAGTAGTCAGTGTCTTTTATTTCTTCTAGGACCTTTTTTTTTGATGACAAACCATAGATAACAAATACTCAAACTTTATTATAAACCACATGTCTCAACATTCATCACAAATAACATAAATGATTAGAAATGATACTGATTAAATCATGGAACATATTATAAACACATAAATTGATACATAATTGTTGCACCTTATTTGCTCTAAAAGTTACTCATGTATCAGTGCCAAGAAAAAGTGTTTAATAAGTTGTTTTATAATATGAAAAAAAGGGTTTCACAAGCAAATTTCCATAACACATTTTTCCTTATTATGTGTAATTCTCTTCCAAATGTCTGTAGTCCCATTTTTTATAATCAAATTTCATGATATAATAGGGTTAAAAGATAAAACAAAAAGATTTTCCATAGTTTAACAAAATATATTTCACTAAACAAATTAATAAAACAAGAATCGCTGATAAACCAATAGTTTTCCATAGTTTATATTTTTTGAAATCTTATTTTCTATTGTGATGATTTTTACCTAGATTTTGAAATGTCCCATTTTTTGGGGCCATATAGTTATTTTGATTATAAATGTCAAACGAGAATCAATTCTCAAATCAAAAGGAATTCACAAAGTTCATAAATAACTCGCGTGGTTTTAAAATCAAATAAATATATATAAATTAAAACAAAACAAAAAATGACTGATAAAGTTTGATTGGGGTAAAAAGGAATAAGAAACTAACATAGCATATAGAAATAAGAAGAAAAAGTAAATGATAAGATCATCCTATCTCCATTTTAATACTTATCATTTAATCCTTATGTTATCCATTTTATCTCATGTATTTGGGAATTTTGTTTTCCCTTTCCCTAACCTAGTTTGAGTATTGTAGTGTTTTCACTCTTTTTAGTGGGTATTGGTCGACGAAAGAGAATTTTGGTTATATCATGGTTGAACGTACTTCATATCGACCTTGCAAATAAGAAAAGAGTTGATGTCATGATCATGTACAAAGCAATGCTCAACTTGATTCGATGTGGGTCATGTCTTAACAACCACATATCGTTTATCTTAATGACACCAGGGCGTAACGTGGAGCAATCATGGTTGATGTGGCGATATGAGGAATTAATGAAGAGGAGTGATCGACGTGCTTTGTCGCACAAGGCTTTGGTCGTGTATTAATCACCCAATATATGTTATATGGGCTAAATGTGATCGATCCGGGCTTAAACCTTGTAAAAACCCTAATATTTAAGCACCTAAACTATATTTTTGGGGTGACATGAACAATTAGGGTATTCTCTTTGGAGGGATACTCTGAAGAAAGTGAAACCTGGATTGATTGTAAGAATAGTTTTGCATTAAAAGTTTGTTCTTTATTTCAACTGTTTAATGGAATGTAAGTGTTTTGGATGTTGATATGACAAACATGCTAGATAAACCTCCATTTTGGGGGGAGTCTTAGGGCTAGTTATTCATGCCGTTTAGGTGTAAAATATCTTTACTAGCTTATATCGTTAGATTTGCTATTGGATGACATGCTTTTCTCTTTGGTTGAGGTTGTTTTAGGGTGCTAGCGGCTAAAACTGTAAAGAAGTGGGAATGTACCCTTTAACTTTATCAATCTCCTTTAGGGTGTTCTGGGAAAAGGGCCTTGAGGGTTTATTTGCGTGTGATAGGGGCCTTGTGGCTGGGCTTTTGGCTAACTTTTCTGTCTTTATCGGTGGTTTTTGTTTCTTTGTAAGGAAGTTCCCAACGTTTAGTTTGCCTCTTGGTGCTTTTGTTAACTGCTTTCCTCGTGGGTCATTTGGTATTGCTCTTTTTTTCTTGCCCGCGTTTAAACCCCCAATTGTCGTTACGTAGGGAAAAGCCAGGGGAAATCCCGTGCTTAAGGGGGGGTGGCGCGTTAAGACCCTGTTGGTGGGTTTTAAGGCTTAGGTGTGGTGGTCGCGTGTTGTGTTGGGGATTTCTGGCTTTTGTTATTCGTTTATCATTCCCTAATAGTTTTCTTTTGGTGTCATTCCATGGTTTTTTTTTGTGTTCTTCTCCTTTTTTGTCTCCGGTTTTTCCCTTGGTGCTGTGTCTAGGTTTTTCCTTGTTTTCTTTTCTTTTCTACAGCCCTGTTCTCTTGTTTTTTTATTCCCCCCAGTTAAATTTCTGTAGGAGGCCAGTAGGGCACGCTCCCCTAGCGGCCCTGTTCTTTTTTTTTTTGCTTATTAGGTGGCTGCTACAATGTTGTTTTAAAAAATTTAGTGTTGCTTTTTTTTTTTTTTTTATGGTTTAAAGTAGGGGGTGCCCGGGGGTGGGGCACCTTCTTGTACCTCTGTCTTTGGCGGGTATTCAAAGCGCCCCGCCCCCGCTCGTGTGGCGGGCGGGTCCCCGTCTGTGGCGGTGGGGGCCGTCCGCCCTCCCCTTCGTTTTTGTCTTCTCTTCCCTGCCTTAGGGCCCTTTGTGCTTGATTGTAGGAGCGGGTCCGGGCCGCCTTTTCGCCTCTTGTCTTGTTTGGGTTTTTTATTTTCTCGTTCCTGTGGTGGGGCCTGTTTCCCTTTAGGCGAATGGGTCGGTCCCGTCTTTTTTTGGTCTGTCCATTTAATAATTTTTTACATCAATTTCACTCTTTTAACCGAAATCTATAGCGTTTATTTTACTATAATCCTTCAAATTCAAAATCTAATATGTTAAATAATATTTTAAAATTTTTAAAATTTAAATTTTTTTTTTAAAGAGGCGGGGTACCGTTTACCTTCGTCCCCGCCTAGGGGGTGTTAAGTTTAAAAACCCTCCTGCCCTCTTGCTGGGGGGTAGTCCCCTGCGAGATAGCGGGCCGGGTGGTGGTCGGTCCGTTGCTCCTGGTTAAAGTCGCTATAAAATCCAAAAACAAGCACAAATCAAATGAGATAGGGGGGGGGGTGTTTGGGTTTGGGTGATTGTTCTTATTTGTTTTAGTTATGTTTTTAAAAATTTTGAAAGTTTACAATGGTAATCAATAATAGGTGGATATTAAAAACTAGCCTTAAGCAGTTGTTTTTATCATATTTGGTGTTGGCTCCCGGGCCTATCTTTTTCTTGGTCCTTTCTCTTTAGACTTTGTGTTAGCTTTTTGGTTCTTATTGTGCTTTGGTTTTCTTTTTCTTTTGTCTTTTTTTTTTTTTTTCCCCTTTTCTGTTTTCGTTAACTCTGCTTGCGTGCTTGCGGCCTGACAACGTGTCCCAATCGCTCGACGTTTGGTTTAGATGTGCAGCGTTTCGTGAACCGTCCTCTCGCCCTTCTTGTTGCTTTTACTGACACCTCATCATCCAACGCGCTGCCGTTGCGGTTGGTTTTCTTCTCTTGGCTTGGCTGGTCTTGTCTTTTTCTTTTTATGGTTTTTTGTGTGCCCTCCCCCTGCGTGCTCTGAATAATGGCTTCAATTCCAAGCCTCCCTGTTTTGTTTTTTTTAAGAATTTAAAATAGAATTGTTTTATTTTTTTTTTGCCTTTCGAGGCCGTCTCCAGAATGGACCTTCTGAAGCCCACAAGTTCAACCCGGAAGGGGCGTTCTTCGCGCTGCTGCCTCCTCCGGCGTGTTGTGCTCCCCCCAACTGGGTCCCGGCCCTCCTCACTTTATCAAGCGGCGAGCCGTATTGTAAGGAATCAAAACGCAGTTGGTGCCTCTTCTTCTTCTTTGGGGACGGCTTGCTAAGCCCATCCACAACGTTAGGGGACTCTAACCCAATTTGGAACTTATACAAGCTTGCGCCCAATCAACAACCCGTGCGCGCTGCGCTCGTTTTCACAGCGGCAGCTGCGTCGCTTTCCCTGTGGTGCTTTTTCTTGTCCGTCGTTTTATACCTAACGGCAATAAATTTTGTGCTCAACATGATTAAAATCCGCGAAAATTAAAAGCCTCTCTCCCGGAAGCCGCGTCGCCCCATCTGAAGGCTGAGACGAGTTCGCTCCTCGCTCCTCCCGTGACTCGGGCGTGCACCACAACCACACCACGAAAAGGTTAAAAAATACCTCGGCGAAAGCAGCCAAGCCCCGACAGGGGTTTTGGCGTCTTTCTAAAAAGGCTACCGGGCGTGGGCGCTGCCATGCTTCTTAGTGGAAGTGAGCCTTCCGTTACCAAAAAAAAAAGTGAGCCCCCCTTAGGGCCGCCCCGGCCCATGTGGCTTTCAAGTCTCTTCACCCCCTCTCCTGGTGTTTCTGCGTTTTCTCATTTAGTGCGCCTGCTCTCGGATCCCTTGCGCAATTCTCCGTGGGCGCCGGTTCCGCCGCCCGTCTCCTAGACCCCACGTCCTCCGCCCCGCTCCCCTTCGCTCTCCCTTGACCCCCTCGGCCAGCGCTGGGCCACCGAAGCGCCCCGCTGCTCCCCACAGGGACAAAATCTGCAGTGGGCCCAAGGCCCAGCCTGGCCCCCCCTCCCCCCCCTCCCCCCGTCCTGGCCTCCTGCCTCCTCTCCCCCCTCTTCCGGGTCTCTCACGGGCGTGAACGTTGTCCGCCCACTGCCCAATGCTCTCAGCCCGTTTCCCTTGGTGGTGTTTTCCTGGTTTCTCGCCACGCGGTACCCGGCCCAACCCCCTCTGGGCCGGCCTGGCAACCCAGTTCCGTTGTCTTGCCTGCCCTCGTTCCGTGGAAACCTCCCATCCCTTCGAAGCGTGCGTCCCCCGGCTTGAGACCCGGGGGCCCCCAGCCTGCCGGCCCCCTCGAAATGGGGGCTCGCCCCGGCGACCCCTGCTCCGGGGTCGCACGTCGGCGAGTGTGGCCATGCGTGGGGTGGGTCGTTCGCCCGTGGGGGCGGCCCCGTGTGCGCCTTGGGCGCGCCCCTTCTGGGTGGGGTCGGCGGGTTGGGGCGGGGCGGGGGGTGGCGGTGGGTGGTGGGGCGCGGCCGGTGCGGGGGTCTGCGTCTCGGCGGGCGGCCGGCGGGCCGTGTGGCGCCGGGTCGCCGAGGCGTCTTGGTGGGCCTGGGCGGCTCGGGCGGCGGCGTGGGTGGGGCTCTGCGTGGTGGGTGACGCGGCGCGGGGGTCTGGCGGGGGGCCCGCCCCCTCTTGGGTGGGGGGCCCGCCCCGGGTGCCGTGGCGAGGTCTTCGGCGGGTGGCTGGTGGGGTGGCGGGGGGGGTCTCCCTCGCCGCGCGGCGGGTCGCCTCTGCGGCGGCTTGCTCCTTTCCAACCCATGTCGTTTTCCTTTTGGGTCGTCTATTTTGGTTTGCTTCTCTTCTCGTTCTTCTTTGCTATTGACTTGCTTTGCTTTGTTGTTGTGGTGCTAACCCGGCGGTCTAATGGTGTCTTATTTGGTGGTGGTCTGTTGGTCTTGTGTTGTAAGGGTGTGTGGTGTGTGTGTTGTGAAAGGTGTGTGCTCCCTCCTTGTGTGGTTGGCTTGTTTGCTCGTTTAGGGGTCATTTGCGCTGTGTGTGAGGTGGGTGGGTTGGTTGTGTGGGGGGGGGGGGGGGGGGGGGGGGGCGCGGGCCGCGCTGGTGGCTGGGGGGCTGTCTTTTGGTGCTTTTCTGCCCCCTTCTTTCCGTTTTGCTTAATTTACCGCTCTTGCTGGCCTTGTCCTCCCTCCTCCCTCTTTTAGTTACCACTTCGTTTTAAAACAAACACAACACGCCCCTCCGGGTTGGGTCGTGGCCCGCGGGCGTTTTCGCCGTTGGCTCGTGTCTGTGGGCGCAATGCTTTCCGTTTATTTGTAAACGAGGCCCGGTTTCGGCTCGTCCTTTTCCCTGGTGCGGGTTTTTTCGTCTTAAATTTCAAAGTTTCGGCTCTTGTTTAAAAAAAACAAACTTTTTTCCTTCCTTCTGTACAAAAATTAAATTTACTAAACGCCAAAATTTTTTTTTTTATAAAATTGTGAATCCGTCGCGAAAATAAATAATAATAGTTCTCCAAAAGTGCCTCGGTGCCTCCTTCTTTTTGTTTTGTCCTCTTTCGTTGGGTGTTGTTCTGTGTCTCTCTCTTTGGGGCCGTTGCTGACACTTCCTTGCTTGTTTTTTTGTTTTTTTTCTGTTGTTTGTGTGCTAGTCGGCGCTCGCCCTGTTTTTCCCCCTTGGTGGCGCCTAGGGCTGCTCTGTTTGGGACTCTCGCTTGCTGGACTGCAATCGGACAGTGCCTAAAAAAAGGTGGAAAAAAAAACATATGGCGGTCTCGGTCGTGTCTGTTAAGTCGCATCCACCGCTAGGTTGCCGCCGTGCGCTCTCTCCCCGGTGGCGGCCTTTCTAGGGCCTTTCTTGCGTTCTTCCGCCCTTGGTCGCCCTTCGCTGTTGCTTCTCCTTCTGGTGGTCTCTCCGTGGGGGGGTTCCTGGGCTTCCCCCTGTCAGTTTCCGGTGTGCGCCTGCTCCTCCTGCGCTCTCTGGGCTGCTCGGTCTTTCGCTGCTCTCTCCTCCCTGTCCCGCCCTGGCTGCTCTCGTCCCTAGCCCGTCCTCCCTTTCTCTCTTCTTCTGTTGCTCTCCTGCGCTCCGGCTCGGCTTAAGGGCCTTGCCTTTGGCCCTTTTGGTCCGTCTTGCGCCGCGCGTGTGCCCTTGGGTCCTCGCAGCGCCCCCCGTTCTCGTTCTTTCTCTGGGTGCTTGGGTGGTCTCTGGTGTTCTCCTCCCTCTTTTGCCCAACGGCTCGGTCCCCGGCTTGCTTACTGTCCTGGTGATGGCGGCTCTCAATACTGGCCTGTACCGTGTGGCGCCGGCTGTTGGCCGCTTCCTCCTTTCGTGGGCGCGCGTGTGCCGCCTGCTCCTGCTCTGACGTCGTGGCACTCATCCTATGCCTTTCGCCGCCTCTGGAATGGTCCTCTGTACTTGGGGTTTTTCTGTGTGTGCTGCTCATGCCGCCTGTCCTCGCCCTCGTAAGCAAACCCGCGCCGGGTGTTTGTTGTGGTCTTTTCCGTGTGTCCTGTTGCTTCAAATAGGTTGCTCGGTTTTGGCCTCAGTCATACTAACGGCAATGCCGTCTTGCTGGCCCATCATCATAAATCTCCTTCGCCTCTTTTCCCCTGGTCTGACAAGCAGTTAGCTGAGGAAATTCAAACAGGCAGTATAGAGCTCCTGAAGTTATACTGCAGGCTGGGTACTAAACCTCAGTTGATATGTGGTCATTTGCATGCATTGCCTTTGAGCTTGCTACTGGTGACATGTTATTTACTCCCAAGACTGGACAAGACTTTAGTGAGGGCGAGGTATTATGTTTTCGCTGTGTATCTTTCTCTGGTTTATGGACTACAACTATTGGACTGAAATTGATGTTTTAAGCATGCATATAGAATTATCCTTTTTTCACGAAGGCTCAATTACTCACCAACTATGAACATCAATACGTGTGTGTAACTTCCATTATCTTTTTAAATGGGGAAAGGAGGGAGGGCGAACAAGTTTGGATTTTTTGGGTTCATGAAATGTATGCTAAAATTACTTTTAGAGTTGAAAACCATCAACAATTAGTTAATATAAATAGGAAAGAAAATGGTTGATGAGGAGCTATTATGTATCTTTTATCATATTTTCAATGTGTGAAGGTTAAATTATCTCAGTTTCATCTACTAACTTCACCTCTGAATCCATGAACATTTTGTTACGAAATGATCATTTCTTTGAATGCTACCAGGACCACCTTGCTCTAATCATGGAACTCCTTGGAAAGATACCACGGAAGGTGAGCATGTTAATATTCATCTCCCATTTTCTGTTGCTATCCGATGACAAATCTGATACCTACCACTCTCTCACTCCATCCTCCAGATAGCCACTGGAGGAGCTCGGTCCAAAGACTTCTTCGACAGGCATGGGGATCTAAAGAGGATACGAAGGTTGAAGTTTTCTTCTCTCGATCGGTTGTTGGTCAACAGATACCAATTCTCTAGCACTGATGCTCTGGAGTTTGCTGAGTTTCTTGTGCCACTTCTAGATTATTCACCGAGAAGCGGCCGACGGCTCAGCAGTGCTTGGAGGCCCGTGGCTCAACATCAGGAATCCGCGCCAGGATAACAGAACGGTGGAAGTGGAAGAAGAAATGGACAAACTCCGGGTAAAGGCTGGTAAGTGAAGAAGGGACATAACAGAAAGGTTTGGCGCCTCCCTTCTCTTCTTTTCTTTTTCTTTTTTTTTTGTTCTTCTCTTTTTTTGGGTTTTAAGTAACGGTTAATTAAGTATTGAAAGCGTGTGCCAGCCTCCCCCGACCAAACAGCAGCTATATATTTTTTGTTGCGTTATATATGGCTGCCACAACAGTCGCCACACGAATACCTTAACGTTAACTTACACAATAATCATATGGATCTTGTAATCTATGAATAGAAATTATGCACTTTGTTTGAGACACCTTTGAAAGGGACGTAAATTTTATAGATTGGAGTTATGTACGAATCTTATCTACCAAAAGTCACTAGTATGCAATTAATTTTGAAGACCATGTTAGGAGAATCATAAATCAAAAAATTATGCCTCGTTGGTACGTGAGCTGTTTTGTTTTTGAAAATGATTTTTTGTTTTAAAAATTAATTTTAATATTTTTTAAAAAATAAAATTATATTTTATTTTAATAACAATTGGAATGAAGTAGTAGTTTTTTAAAAATAGTTGTTTTATGTTTTTAATTTAAACTCATTTAGATAAATACTTAAATTAAATTTTTAATTTTTTTCCTTTTTTATATTTTTCTAATCTGGATTTATAATATTTAATTTTAAATTTTTTTATGAATTTGATTTTTAAAAAATATTTTTTTTTCCTTTTTTCTTTAATCAAATTAACGATGCTTTAAAAATTTAAAATTTAATTTTAATAAGATAATGTTATATGTAACTGTTAATAATTATATCTATCAGTAATAAAAAAAAGAGTATTTTTGAGTGAATTATTTATATAATTTACTTGTTAATAGATTTTTTTATTTTAATAAAAATTAAAATTATGAAACCAAATGAAAACACACGCACAAACGGTTCTTACTCTCATTTTTGAAACATTTGGAAAGTGCTTTTCCCGGGTATATACGTTCTCTGTCTCTCTCCTTTTTTGACATCACCTTCCCCAAACAAAATAGGGGTCGTGACAAAGTACATAAAACAAAATTGAGTATTGATAATGTCTTGATATAACAAATTTGAAAGTTCCAAGTGTCATATTCTTCCGCAAGGATAATTCTACCACAAACCATATGTTTTGATCAAAAGTTGTCAAATTTTGAGACAATTGTGAGTCTGCGACAAATTTGGACCTAAATGCATCTCCCTGTCGTGGACTTAGCCATTTGGGCAATGGCGGTAATAGTAATTCTTTTTACTGGATTCTAATGACCACTGCTAGGAGTTATTTATGACATGTCGGGTGATTTTTTTTTTTACCTATTGTTCCGGTATTATTTTTTCGTCAATTAGCTTGATAAATGTTTGGCTCAAATTTTGAAAATTAATAATCTCCATTACTTTTGTACGTGTAATAATAGTTTTAGTCTCATTGTTTATTTGTTCTGGTTGCTATTCAAAAAAGTTGTTAATAATCGAGAAATAACAATAGTCCCATACTTCTTTGTTTTGGTTCATGTATTGCTTTAAAACATGTTGGATCAATTTGCCTTATCTTAATTTACCGGATGGTCTTGGGGAAAATCCGGGTTTTTATGTTTTTAGCTATTATTTTAGTATAGATTATCGCTCTATAGTTCTACCACAAATACTATATAAAATAAACCTTGCATAAGAAAGAGATAATTATTAAGTTATTTGATACGGTGCACATTGAAATAGAAATTATAAAGACAATAGTTTGGATACAACATTAAAGAAGGTTAGAAAAAAGTTAATTATAAATACAATATGTTGATCTGTCCTGTCAAAAAAAAGTTAAAGTACACCTGCAACCATAACACAATAATTAATTATAAACACAATATGTTGATCTCATTTAAATTGTAATTATTAAGATTCGAATAAATTATTTCATTTTGATATTTTGAGATTGTTTTGTTGGCTGCCCAGGAATTTCTGGATCCGCAAAGAGATTCGGAAGAATTTTGCTATGAATGACAATAATTGTATTTATAGAATATTGTTAATTAAACTTTAATAATAGAACAACAGGTGATAGACTTTGAATCCGAGTACACAATTTAATTTCATTAGTTAGACTCAAGCGAGTCTTGAGGAAATAGAATGGGAACTATGAACTAAGATGGTTGTAGAATTCCAATAGCTTTTGAGTTTTTTTTTTTATGCTTGGTCTTTTTATTTTATTTTACAGGATAATTATTATTATATTATTCCTAAATTCATTTTATAATTTTCTACTTATTTTTATTTGACCAATATCACTCTATTTGTCTATAGTTTTCTTTAAGCAATAACTGAAATACTCAGCCATAACTTTTTACAAATTTAATGAGAGGCTCAAAGAAGACTAATAAAAATAAAATTTAATAGTTTGTACGTTTTTGTGTTTTGCTGAATTAAAGTTTAAATTATGATTTTTTAAAAACAAATTATATTTGATACAAGAGAAAATATATTTTAAAAAATATTTTTTAATGAAAATATAAGTTAGGGAGGAAAATATGGTGAGCCTAGGTAAGAAGGGTAACAAAGTTGAGAAAATAAAAAATAAAAAAATAATTTTAGTGTCCCATCAAAATAAATTTAAATTTGATAACAGAAACAGTTAAGAATTTATTTTTAAAAATAATTATTTTATTCAAATTATGATTTAAATAAAGTATAACTTTATTCAGAAAATAAGTTTTTAAATTTCAGATTCGGAAAACAAAAATCTATTTTTAAAAATAAAAAAATAATTTATAGGACCTTGGTCATTGTATCTATAATCACAATTCACATTCATAAAAGTGCCTGCAAAATTACATTATCCCTTAAAAAACCAAAACGCATTTTAGGCGATGAATTCAAACCGTGTAAAATGTCCCTTAAAAAAAGGTCATTGCTTCAATTATACTAGCCATGTGGCATCAGGTTTTGTACTTGCTTTGCTTGGAATTATTTTCGACGAGGGATATTCACAGCTAAAAAAAACTAAACACATTCACCAATGTGAAATTATTAAGTTGCCATTTATATAAAAATGTCACACATAAATGAAATATTTAAATAATATTATTTAAACATAAATATTTTTTAAAAATTTAAAACATAAATATAATATTCGAATAACATTATTAGAATATAATTATAATATTTAAAAGCTTATTTTCGAACAAATATAATAAAAAAATTAAATAAGATTGTTCGAAGAACATTATTATAACATAATTATAATATTTGAATAGTATTTTTTGAACATTCTATTTATGTTCTAATATTATTATTTAAATATCATTAAAAATGATTTTTAGGGTACTTTCATAATTTTATGTAAGATAAAAATGATAAGTGGGTGTGTCTAGTGTTTTGAGAGTTCTAAGTATTCCTCCTCTTTATTTTTATATGTCAAATAGTTATTTTTGAAAAACCAAAAAATAAAAATCATGTAATGATGTCACACTTAGCAGTAGTATAGATATAATGATAATCACGTTTTGTATTACAAATGGTAACATATAATAGTTATGCCTTTTAATGTTTGATAGTTATATTTTCCATACCAAATAAGTGTTTTTTAATCAAGTTTTTCATTTCCATCCCCCCTCCCATGCATGGATTGTCATTAGATTTAACTATATAATTTAAAACCTAAGACTAGAGTAAACAATAAATAACAAAAATAAGGATTTGTGTTACTAGAACTAGGTTCGAAAATTAATTAATTGTGAGATATGGTTCTAATGAAAATCGTCGTGATGTTTGATACGTACATCGTTACATGCACGTATCATATTGCATAAGATATCTTCTATCGTTAGGATTTTTCTTATATATACTTTCTTTTTGTTTATTAAAAGTATTTTCTTTTTATTATTTTTCTTTATTTAATTTGTATTAGGATATTTTGGTATTTTACTTTAGTTTCCTAATTGTATTAGATTTCAAATTCCTAGTTACTAGCTTGTCTATAAATAGATCTTGTATTTGGACGTAATAAATGATCGAATTAGGCTTTTATCAATTATAAACTCTCATATTGAAGGTTTATTCTTATTTCGATTTTTCTAGTTTAATACTTGAATCGTTTGGGCTAGAGTTTGAGTAAATTCTGTTATCTATCCCTAGATTGTTATTGGATCCTAATCAAGGTCCTCAATAATTTGGTGCTTTCATTGAGAGGTCCTTATTAAGATTTCTCAAATTTCATTCACGTACTTCATTAAGATGACGAAGGAGGCGACTAAAACAAACAAACAGCGGTTTGAAGCCCTAGAGCATTCTATTACAGAGCTTTTGACAACAATGGCGGAGATGACTTATTCTCAAGATATAACCAACTAAAATATTAACCATCTTTTCACTTCTAACAAGGGCAAGAAACCGGTCGGAGAAAAGCAAACTTATGGTTGTGAGATATGGTTCATACTCCCACGACGCTCAAAATGGGTATGTATTTGATTGTAAGTAGTTTTATTTAAAAAAAAAGTTTCAAAAGAGGTTTGAAAAGATGAATACACAAATTTAAGAATCCACATTTTATAGGAAAGATTGGGACTATGGCCACGTAAGTTTCAATCTCCTGATATAAGACTTCAAGAATATATGATTCTATAAGGACTTGTGTTTGGGTTGGTTTTTAGTTAGTTATTTGTTAGAATGGGTTTTTAAAGAAGTAAATATTTATTTGGTACGATACAAGTATTTTGGCTTTAGTTGAGTTCAAGTTAAAGTTTTAGCGTTATTTCGAATTATTAGATTAATTAAATATAAAATAAATAGAATTAAGGTTTTGATATAAATAGGGCAACTATTCTATTCCTTTCCATTTTCCTTGTAGTGGTATTTCCCTGTGTTTTATTAGGATAAGTAGGGTTGAAGAAAGAATTCAAGGGCGGATCATGCTAGAATTATTGGAGTACCATGGTCAAAGCATTTTTGTTCTTCATTCTTTGTTTGTTTGAGGTGAGGTCCCTAACTTATTTCTCATTGTGCGTTTGATATGGATTATGTGAAATTGATTGAAATACATTATTGATGATGAAATTAGTTTGTTAGAGGTTAGGCCGAAAATTCTAGGTTGAAATTGCATGGCCGTAGTTGAATTGGTAATAAGCTTGATGAACATGTGGATTAGGGTTCATGTTTTATCAAATTGAGGTTTTCTAGTGTAAAGGGTAATTAATTGTTAAACAAATTGTGTGTTTCAAAGTTAAAATAGATTAAAAAGGTTAGTTAAACTATTTTATGTTGAATTGGATTTGATTTGGCACAAAACTAGCCAAAAATGGCCTTATTTTAGTGTTTTTTAGTGATCCATGCTATGATGAGGAGGTCTTAGTGCTATGGCAATAGTATTAATTGTGCTCTAGTGGTTTTAAGCAAGGGGTGCTAGTGGCGATGTATACGGACGTCAGTGGTAATTTACATACCTCAATTTTGTCCTGGTTGGACATATGTATTTTTATTCTATTTCATATATTTTGTTTTGCTTTATTTTACGTTTGTGCAGGTCAATAAAGGGTCATGATTGCCAATCTGAGGTGTGAAATTGTAATAACCAGCTTGAGCAATAGAGAACAAACTTAATTGACCGTGTCCAGGGCCGGCCCTTTACTTTGGGTGGCCCTAAGCAAATTCATATAATGAGGCCCTTATTTGATACACCTTTAGAAGAAGCCATTATTGACCAAAAATGGAAAGGGGTTTTGTCTACCCACCCACCCACCCCCCTTTATGCAGAGTCGAGAAGCCATTGACGGCACAACAATTAGAGACCCAAGTGATGATGATGAAGGAGAAGCAAAGTGGCAGCGAGAGATTGGCCTCTACGGAGGAGGAGGAGAGATGGGTTTGGTTTACAAAGAGAAATTAGGGGTTTTAGTTAGATGATGCAAATGGAAAACGCAGTCAATCATGCACGTGCAGTGCCGCAGCGGCAAGAACACACTAACACGTCTCAATGGGTGGAGAAGATGAAGGAAGGAATTGGATGCCCCTCCAAATCGGGGGGCCTTAAGCGGCTGCTTCACCCTACAAAAAAGGCAGGGTTGGGCCTAACTATGTCCAATTGCATCGACAAACGAAAGAGTTATAAGCAGAACTGTGCTTAAATCGTAAGTTGGTCAATCATGGTCAAAGTGCAACGCGGCTCCTTGGACCAAACCACAACTGATGTTTTGTATCCTTTTATTATTTTATGTTAAAAAATATTTGTTGTCCTTTAATTAAGTAGTTTGTTGTTGTTGTTGTTATTATTATTATTTCTCCATCCTTACCCATCACCCCTCACACGCGCAGCTACGTTTTGCCTCCAACCCAATGGTTTGTTCCAACGTTCATCTCTGCAACAAGTCCATGCCTAGCGGATCGTCTCCCACATCTTCCTTCTCCTCTTTGCTTCGCCAGAAAGACCTAGCGGTCTCTCTCCGCTCCCTTGGTGGCCTTCTTCTTGTATCACTGCCTCCTCCCTTCTGTCGGACAAAGCCCTCTTACCAAATTGGGTTGTACCCTAAAAGATTGCGAAGGAGATATGCTCTATCCCAAGAAATCGGGGATGAGATTGCAATCTGGATTTCCCTCTTGACCCATCACCATGCCACCAGTCATCCCATGTTGACGACCATGATGCCCTCCTCCAACTAGTCAAGATTGGTTATCGCGGTCTACTATCGGACTTTGGCCTCTATGTGCCAAGAGTCATGATAGTTAGATTTCTTTTGATTATATCTTGTAATTTGTATTATGAATTTCTAAACTATTGTATTTGATATCTGTGAGTTGGGTAGTTTGGAACACTATACTTGACACATGAACACTTCAAGCATATAAAAATCCTAGACATGGTTGGGCTATAGGTTTTGTGTGGAGTTGTAGTTCACCTACTGGGCAATTATGCTCACTCCTACATTGTTGAAATGTTTTACATGTATCAGTACTAGCTAAAGGAAGTTCAAGAGTATTTTAGTTTACATTTTGATGTAAAGACTTGACCTGTTTTGTTTGATATTTACTTCAATTTATTTTCCATACATAGATTTGTGAACCTTGTATGAAATTATTTTATTATTATTAATGGCATGTTTGGTTAGAAACATTTGTTATTGTATATGTTATTGGGAGTATATACTTGGTATATTTGTACAAGGGTACCTTGAGACAGCACCCACGGTGAGTGTCTATTGGGGCTTGGCATCAAGCCCTTGACCCATCGGGTGCAAGCATGAAATAGTCATATTCTCAATTTCAGGTCTTTTGGAATTGGGGAGGTGATAGGGTTTTTATACGACGCTCCTCCAATTTATGTACTTTTCAATAATTTATTAATTAAAAATATGCAATATCACAAAAATAGCTTCTCGGGTCCCGAACTCTGAATTATGTTCAATTATCACAAAATGCTCCGTTTGATGAGTATATCGCCACACAGATATTCTCTTTGGAGCCCAAATTAGAAAAACTACATGAAATATCATAAGTCCATAAAAATAGCCTTTGGGGCTCTAATTCCAAATCGAGCCAACTCACAATTAAAATTCTATATTTGACATATACGACGTTGTATTTCTATTGGCTCCTAAAAATACTCACCTTATTATTAGACTAACTCCTTAACCCCTAAACACGTGTCAATACATCTTTTTAGTTAGCTCTTATATGGCATGCAATTCCTTAAAGAACCTAGCATGGGTTGGCTTATGCTTTTAATAGCTAGATATGTCATATATGACATGTTGTGGCACATTAAACTGCCTCCAAACAATAATAATTATTCTTTGTGGAAAACTATTTGTCAGTTAGCTAATCACCTATGGGCAGTTTGCAAATTGGCTTTTGATTTAAGAGACCAAATCTAGTTTTAGTATGGTACTTGAATTATGAAGATGACTTCAAACCTACTATTCCAAGTTTGTTTAGGCCCATAGCCTAAAAAGATAATATGCTTTAAGATCACTACTTTTGTAATAATCAATAAAGGGTTTTTTTGGGTCAAAATTAATTTCCTAACTTTGTACTATTTGAATAAGGTGCACTAAATGATCTACTTTGGAATAAACAACTAATTGTCTCTTTCACTGTTAAAATCAATAACTTTACATTTTACCCTTGACAATAGACCTTTTATGTCTATGAAAATTCATTTAAAGTATAGAAACCTCAAAGAAGCTTAGAATTTTCTTTTAAATTATTTTTTAGGAGATGATTTTTCACTTTAGATGCTTTAAAACAAAAAATGGAGGCATTTGTCTATGTCTAATTATCATGTTATATGTTTTAACTTGAAAGAATCAACTAACTACTAATTTAGTCGTTCGTTGTTTGCCTTTGACAATTTGTTCTAAAATTAGGAATATAGCTCTAAGTGAATGTGAATGGTATTCGAGAAGTTTTGTTGGAGTGGACTTCTAAATTTTCTCTTTATCTTCCTTTACAATTCTTACATGTTTGTAAATTTTCAGGATTATTATTATTTTTTTATTTTATTGTCATAGATGCTCCTACTTTGGCAAAACCCAATTTCTATCCCATTGGCCTTTGAATCAGGCCGGGTTAAAAGAGGATTCATGTTTTATGTTTGCATGCAAGGTTTTTTTTTCTTTTTTGGTTTAATTTCATGTCTTGCTTTATTGCTTGAATAATTTGTTTGTCGTCTTTTATGTTTGCAATTGTAACATTAAGTTAATGTAAAAAATAAAATAAAATTCTACGCCTTATTCACACGTGAATGTTGACTGCGTAGTTTGTACAAAATGTACTGAGGAGTGAGGAGGTCCGCCGCCATCCCATACTCCAGCCTCCACTAATAATCGCGGCAGTCCGCCGCCGTATTCGGAAATTTCATTTCCAGACACGACAAAGAGGTTGGCAGTTGGCACAACAGAGCCCTACCACCATCAATGGCGGATTCAGAATCACCCGACCAGGACAAGGACAAGAACGAGAACATGGCGGTGATCAGCGACAAAGACGAGATGCGAAGGTGGTCAAGAGCCGCGAGGGCTCATGGCAAGACCATCGCCTTCGTGCCCACCATGGGTTACCTACACCGCGGCCACATCTCCCTCGTCCTCGAAGCCCGCCGCCTCGCTGACACCGTTGTCGTCTCCATCTACGTCAACCCCGGCCAGTTCGCTCCCTCCGAAGATCTCTCCACCTACCCCTCCGACCTCGCCGGCGATCTCGGCAAGCTCTCCGCCCTCCCCGTATCCGCTGTCTTCTGCCCCCATAATCTCTACGACTACGGAGGCGGTGGAGGCGCTGAATTGAGGAAGAACGGGGGCGAGGCTGAGGCCGTGTCGTGCGTGGAAGAGAGAGGTTTGGGGCACGAGACGTGGGTGAGGGTCGAGAGGTTGGAGAAGGACTTGTGTGGGAAGAGCAGGCCTGTGTTCTTCAGGGGGGTCGCTACCATTGTTGCCAAGCTTTTCAATATTGTGGAGCCTGATGTCGCTGTCTTTGGCAAGAAGGATTATCAGCAATGGAGACTTATTCACCGAATGGTTAGTTACTACTTAGAACTTACCCATGCCTAATCTTTACTTGCCACATGCATTTTCGTGTTTCTCGAATGATTATAGAACGTGCACATTGATTTAAATGAGCTTTCCTTATTTGGTCCGTGGCTATTTCGAGTAGCTCTTGGTCCGATTGAAACCCACAAAAGCTGGGACTAGAATCAGACTATGAGTGAGATGTTTGTTAGTGCTAAATCTGTTTTACTGCTCAAATGAATCAGCTTGGAGCTGAAACCAGTTCTCTGGTGATCGGCATTTTTAGCTAGGAATAGGATCCTATCATATTAATGTTGCATAGTAATATAGAATTGGATTTGGAACTCCCAAGTGTTATGTCTTCTTAGCTGGTTTTAACAATTGAAAGGAACTCACCAATTAATTTAAGGCAAACTTCCAGTAGGCTCAAGGGGATTGATAGGATTAAAGCATCAATGCAGATTGTAAGATCCTGTTGAGGTGCAACCGCAAACATAGATTTGACTAAATAAGGATCCCGACATTCTATCCAGTCCTTAAATATAGCTTATCAGACATTGTAATGTAGATATAACAAAATATGTCCAAGTATTAAAATTAAAAAAAATATTACAAATGTGGAAGAGGAAATAGCTTTGGATGTGGGATTGATTTGTGTGCAAGAATCCATATCAATGTCCTGATGTCATTGGTAGTCAGGGCTGAGCCCCTTAACTTAAAATTTTATGTTGCTTCATTTAAGATCTGCTCCACTTCTGTAGTTCATCTAATCTTTTAAGCCCATTTCCCCTCTGATTTTTGCACATCTGGATGTTCTATACCATTTTGGTGCAGGTGCTTGTTTACCAAACCTTAGTGAAAACATATATAAGTATCTAGACTTGAATTTAAGGACACAACTTTTCATGTACAGGCTTATGGTAAGACTTTGCATCTGCTATGTGAAAAAATCTAACAATAATGTTAAGTTTGATTATTTCTTTGTATTGGACGTTTTTATTACAAAGATGAGTCAGGTATTTGTTGATAGTAATTAAAACCACTTTTCTTGTTTAGGTGGGGGCTTGACATGTACACTTCAACCCCCCCCCCCCACATATATATATATATATGTAAGTTTTTGGGCTTCCACATATCATGCTTCTGTTCCATATACCTGACCCCAAAATGCATACACTAGTGCGCCACTAAGTTCTTAATCTTTGGCAACTGTGTTGTCTTTTGCAGGTTCGAGATCTTGATTTTTCGATCAAAGTGATTGGTTTTGACATAGTACGTGAAGATGATGGTCTTGCAATGAGCTCCAGAAATGTGCACCTCTCGCCTGAGCAACGGCAAATGGTTGTTCCTTCTTGTACTCAGCTGTTGCTTTAACTGTTGATGAAATGGACTCCTTTTAATAGTTTTATTTGCTGCTTCTACTGCATGGAATCAATTCTGGTAGATATTTAATCTGGTTTTGTTGATTGGTTGCTGTAAAATAAATCCATAAAATCATATTCCATTTTTTTTTTTTAAATTAACTATTGTAACTTGTAAGTTCTTTATACATAGAAAATAAGGAAAACACCATAATAACCTATATTTTTGAAATAATAATTTAAAAAAGAAAGAATAGGGACACATGGAACAATAACACCCACCCCCCCCCCCCCCCCCAAAAAAAAAAAAAAAAACCTCTAATAGCATGTTTGGTATGCGAGAAAGAAAAGAAATTAAATTATATTCATTTTCTGTGTTGGTACATGCAGAGGAAAAGAATAATGCATTACTTTGGGAATCTTATACCTCCAAATAAGGATAAATCCATTACCCCCATCTATCAAGTTTACAAAGGTTCTTTGTATAAGGAAACTTTTTTTTATCTTTTTGTCGTTGCCATTCAATCGTATGTGCCACCGGCTTCTTGACTTACTCTCTCTCCCATCGCCCTCCTCCTACCCCCACTGTGCTCTCTCGGCACCCCCATGTCTTGCTCTCTCTCCCGCTGCCCTCCTCCCACCCCAACACACTCTCCCCCGCCGGCTTTCCCATGCCTTGCTCTCTCCCTGCCTGCCCCCCCCCCCCCCCCAATGCTCTCTCTCCCGCCACCACCATGCCTTGCTTTCTCCTCCACCACCGCCCTCCTCCCACCCTAACCCTCTCTCTCCCATCGGCCTCCCTCCCACCCCAATGATCTCTCTCCCGTCGACTCTCCCATGCCTTGCTCTCTGCCCTCCCCCCCCCCAAAAACAAACACACACCCGTGCTGTGCTCTCGGAGCTGTTGAATCTGGAGAGATTTGGATCTGTCTCACAACCGTCTATCCGGGACGATACTTGAGTCTTTGGGGTACCCAAGAAAAAGCTTCAGATCCAGTACCCCTGTTCAAGTTTCATCAACCCTTTTCATAGATTCACTCACTGTTTCATATTCACGCTTATAGGAAAATTGTAATCTTGCACTTGAGTTCTGTCCATCGATTTTGATCGGCTGATGAGAAGCTCACTGCGACAAGCACAAAGAAAACGAGAAAGATCGCCGTAACAAAATGAGGATATAAGAATATTTTCATAATTAGATTAATTTATTACTTTACATTTCTGCATATACCAAACGCAGTTAATGGAATAAAAATTTTCTGGTGATTTCATTTTCCCCAATATGATTCCCGCGTATCAAACATGGCCTAATTGTACTTTCTAGGGATTGATCATCAATATTACCTTGTGTTTAAATCATCCAACCTCTTTTAGCCTTCTTTGCGAGCGCAAAAAAGGAGGTTTGCAAAACATAACTCGAATATTACCCATGATGCATATGCAAAGACTTGTTTTGTTTTTCTTATAACTGAATGTGAGCCTTGCTACTTATTTTGGTTTATAAGCATCTAATCTACAGTATAAATTGTTTTCCCTTTCCAATCTTGAAGAGAAGAAAAATTGAATGGCTTAGGCATTGTTTTCTGCCCCACAGGCCTTATCCATATACGGTTCACTGTCAAGAGCTAAATTTGCTGCAAAGAATGGTCAGCTTAGTTGCACGGTACTCAGGGATTCAGTCATCCAAGCAATTCATGAAGCTGGTGGGAAAATTGATTATGCTGAGGTGCGCATTCTGCACCATTTTTGTTTATAAAGTTTGCATTGGCAACACGTGGTATGCAAGATATCGTTTTCTGAAAATTCTCCCAAGAATTTTAGATTGATAAACAGTAACTTGCTTATTTTACAAAGAAAATGTCTACTCTACACTCTTTTTATTTTGTCTTTGCAAGGTTGTTATGAACCCTTTTTATAATTTTATCATAGATGTAAATGGCATACAAAACTAAACTATCACAATCCCTCCGTTCTAGTATTTAGTATTTGATTTTTTGTACGTCTAGCTACTTAACAAGTATGGCCTGATCGATATAGCTTTTATTGCACTTACAATTTGTTTGTTGTCATTTCCTTAAACACCAGATTGTCGACCAAGAAAGTTTGAAAGCAGTAGAGGAGATTAAATCCGCAGTTGTTTTCTGCGTTGCTGCATGGTTTGGAAAGGTCAGGCTGATTGATAACATGGAAATCAATTTATGAGCGAGCAGCGCCAACGGACTTGCTTCCCTTGATTGGTCCATCAGCTTCTTTCTCAACTTGGGCTGACTTTTATTTTATTTTATTTGACATTTTTACTTCGGCCTTCTAAAACAGAATAAGGCAGCATATTGCGATCCATAATACAACTCTATTGGTGCATTCTTGCGGTGACTTTTTTTTTCTGAAAAGAATTTTATCTTCCCTAATTTGGTTGAAAATATAAATTCATATTTAACATGCAACAATCACATCAGTTATCTTCTCCCCCAACAATCATCAGTAATCTTCTCTCCCCAGTAGCAACACGGCACAAAAGGCATGAAAAATACGCTGGGTAAAAAACATACGCCCTGATGTTTGCCTCAAAACTGATCAATGAGACAGCGCAATCAACGACAACTTGCACAACCGCAGCAGGCAAAACAAAAAACAAGGAATATAAAAGCCACCAATGGTTACATACAAACGTCAACATCAATTCTGCCATCTAACAAAATGAAGAGGTGACCCACACAACTCATACTAGCGTCAAAAGAATACAATCTATACAGCAATCCTCTCACAATACATACTAGAATCAAGAGAGCATATAACCCACCAAAACAAAGAACAAAAGGCAATATTGTGGTGAAGGGAAGAAGCAGCTTCCCAGAAACAGAGCAGGCCACAATCCAATAGGGAAAATTCCAAGCATTTCAAAGGGGAGTACCGTCAACAGTTGAATCCGTGACAAACAGACAAAATTATTATGAGTATTAAGGCAAGGAGGATGCCCAACACTATTAGTTTTATCTTCATATTCTGCAACCACATCTTCCTCCTCATCTGAGTTCCCTGTGTTCTGAAATCTTGTGCCTGAAACACCACATTTCTTGTTTAATATAATGTTCAATCTAACCCAATACAGAACAAGCCATTTAAAAACAGTGTCAAAACTTAGGTATGGAAAAAAATGGCTACAAAATTCACTGGAATTAAATGTGTCCAGGGCCTGCTATTTTAATCATGCTAAAGAAATATCAAAATAATGAAACATTGCTATGCAACTCACCATCACAATGATAACACTACATAAAATAAAATGTAAAAATCATTTTTAGTAACAGCTTTTTAACCCACCATCCATTTCAATTGCATACTAAAAACCCACTAAAAATGATGCTGTTTTGAGGACAAAGACATCATTTTCTAAAAAATGAAGAAGCATTAACAAATAACAAATACATAAGAGTAACTCCAAGACTATTCTATATTTTATATTTGCAAGTGAAGAAAATTCATATGTGAAGAGTCATTTTTTAAAGTTTAATCTTTTCTATTTTATATGTATTTATGTTAAAAAAATATTTTTTTCACAATGAGCAATGGGTCTAGGCGATGGATGAGAAGTGACAGCATGTGGTTATGGGCATAGGGAAACTAAAACGTGATGGGCGGCAATGTTGTAGGGAAACTGGAAGTGATGGAGTCCTGCTATGGGCATCTGGGATGGGGAGTAGGGATGGGAGGTGCTTGGGATGGGGCGACAGGGATGGAGGGGGCTTGGGATGAGGTGGCGGGGATGGGGGTTGCCTGGGATGGTGCAGCAGGGATGGGGGCCTGGGATGGGGCGGGGGCAAAAAGAGACAGAATGGAAGATAGGAGCAAAGAGAAAAGACAAAAATCTAAAAAAAATTAATAATAATAATATATAAAATTACTGTAGTAATTTTTACATATAAAGAGTCATGTGAAAAGCAAAAACCTGTTGGAACATAGATTTGAAGTTTTGTTTTCTACATATAAATAATAGAGTGTGTTGGAAATGCTTTAACATAGATACAATCCTAAGTTGATTCCCCTAAATATTCTCACAAGTTACATCTAATACTGCAGTTTCTATCCCACGGTATAGACCTAAAAATAGCAGCACTTTCATAGAGGAAAGAAACTGAAGGACT
>CM042090.1:373257-502325 GCA_023512835.1 Taxillus chinensis
GGAACTAGAGTCGTAGGTATGTATCCAAATAGGCACTTATAAATTATGTTTAAAGGCTTTCAATTTCACCTAAAGCTATTACATTAAATATTAGTTGTTCATGTCTTTCGCTTAAATCTAATTACTAGACTTACCCTTTATTAGTAATGTAAAATGGATCACCGATCTGCAAACTGAAGCGGATTGGGCTAGAAAAATTTTAATCTATTTTAATCACAGGGCTAAACAGATCGGTCCATTTAAGCCCGATTCATGCGGACCAAATCCGCACAAGCAGACGTAGACCAATCTAGCCCATGGATTGACTTTTTAAAACAAAATTTTAAAATATTATCTATCCTACCTAGTATATTATTACATAGAGCTTAAACCTATTAATTTTACAATTAAAGTTTAAAAATATAAACTTTTAAATATGATTTTAAAACTAAAATTTTAAAAAATATTTAATAAAATTAACTTATAATATTTATTTAAAATAAATAAATAAATAGTCTTATCAGCGGACTGGTCTGCATACGTGTGTTGACCAGACAGAACTAGTTAATTTCTAGTATATTAAAAGTACGGACCTAAACGGGCTTAGGCCTGCTTCGCCATGAACCAATTCGTTTTATACCCCTAAGCTTGATAGCATTCATATTGGTTTCATATTTTTCATCTTTATTTTAAAGAATAAATAGTATACTATTTGATATATTTTGTTTTTCACTTCTCGTCTCATTCTCTACTTCTATCTCTATTTTTTAAAATAATATGTTTTTTTATTTTTTATTTTTTTCATCTCTTTCATTTATTATAACTAATCAAAAGTACATATATATCAATAAAAATATTTATAAAATATTTATAAAATAAATAGTGATCCTCTAAATATGAAGATTTTCTCTTCAATCTCTATTTCTAAACTCTATTTTGAATAATCTGATGTAGACTCTTATTTATCGAAACTTTAAAATTATCTCTAAATTATAAGAAAATTACTATTATAGAGGACATGATGTGATTGTTCTTATAAATGTATTGAAACCATCAAAACTTGCCATTAATATGCATTTTTCCAAAAGTATGTTATTCTTTTTTTACTCGTTTAATATGGAGATATGTATTAAAATATTTGATGTGTAATAATTGCTCCACGAAACATTAATGAATTATTGACAAATATTTATAAAATTGCATGATTTTAAGTTAAAAAGGTCTACATTGTGTGTAAGGGCACTAGAAGCAGCTACCCCATTAGTTTCCCTAAATTTTCAGTTTTAAACTACTTTTTATTTCCCTATACAAATATACATCACAGCAGATTCCCTAAATCAAACTCTATATTATTAAAATAATATTTTATATCACTTATTTTATTTAATAATATTTTTTTTATAATTTAATATGAAATAAAAGTTAATGTTATGGGAAACATGAAGGAGAGAGGTGAGAGAAAATTTTAAAATATAATTTAATAATTATAGGGAATGAATAGTGTTTCTCAATATATTGGGAAACACTGTACAAACTCTATAGAGAAAGTTAAATATAGGGCATCTATTGTGGGAATGATTTTATGACTTTTTAACTTTTTTTCCCTAAATTTAGGGAAACAGACTTATATAGGGAATCTGTTACTAGTGCTTTAATCCATGCAGAACACTTTTCTTATTGTTGAATTGGTATAAAAAATATATTAATAAAAAATAATATCAATCCAATAACAATAATAATGTAATGTATAGATTACCTTCTAAAATTACCTATATGTAAATGCCTTTTTAAGTTTATTATATAAATGAAAATAAAAGGTAATATTGTCCCTATCTATAGCTCATTCGGAACATGAGAATGAATTTGAAGAGAATGGAAAGAATAAGAAATTAAATTGACATAAGAATCAAAATAAAATTTTTCATTACCGTTCGTGTATTTTATATATAAGGCAAGGACGTCATACCTTAATATCATGCATGATCTCCACGAGTTCTCGAACATAGGCACTCAAAGATTTCTTCATTGGTTCCAAGGCTTTGGATACAAAAGCCAATGGTATCTTCTCTTACACAAAAACTACTCCAATGCTATCACCACTTGCATTAGTATAAACTTTGAATGTATTCTCAAAATTAAGTAAATCTAAGACAAGGGTTTGTGTTATGACCCTCTTTATGACCTCCTTAGTCCATTTAAAATAGTCTCTCTTCAATATCCCAATCAGGGGTTTTGCAATCAGCCCATAGTACTTTATGAACCTCTGATAATAACCAGTTAGTCCTAAAAATCTTCGCAATATATAAACATTTTTAGGTAATAACTAACCCACCATGGCCTCAATCTTCGTGGGACTTGGCTTCACACTAGCTCTTAAAATAAAGTGCCCAAGATATTAAAGTTCCTCCAACACAAAATCACATTTGGACATTTTAATAAAAAAAATTATATTGCTTTAACATCTCAAGCATAGTCTCCAAATGCTCGAGATGTTCTTCCATTGATTTAGAATAAATCAAGATCTCATCAAAAAATTCCAACACGAACTTTTGAAGATATAGCTTGAATGTGGCATTTATAGCACCCTAGAACATTAAGGGGGGTATTACACAAACCAAGGGGAATCATTGGATCTTCATAAAGCCCTAAGTGCGTATGGAATATGGTCTCGTGTATATCTTCCATGTTCATACAAATGTGATGGTTACATAGTTAAGTAGGTGTTGGGCTATTTAATAGCTCTAAAACCCGTTAATTCCTAGCCGAAACCTCTCTTACCTTCTCGGGCATCTTCTGCAAGTCTTTTTGAAGCTTGAAAGAACCCTTGTCTTCCTTAACTTGCTCATTATCATCCATAACTACATAACACTAAGCTCCACCTTTGCAAAGCTTTTCAATCACTAAAGCTTCTTATTCTTAAGCTTTTTGGAAGGCAAGACTATCCACTTCCTTTTACGGCCCCCAATTTGAACTCCATAGTTATGGCTTCTGTGGAAAGGGAGAATAAGAGAGAATAATCGATGATCTATTTTCTCATTACGGTACATGCATATATAACTTGACAATACAACGGTTATAGTAGTATGTGCCTATATATGGTAATAATATTTAAATGTTCCAACACTCCCCCTCAAGTTGGAGCATACATGCCAAAGTGCCCCAACTTGTTACAAAGTTGACGAACACGACTACCTTGTAAAGGTTTAGTAAAGATATCAGCGAGTTGATGTTTAGTTCGGATGTGGGTGAGATCAATTTCTTTGTTCCACACTTTCTCTCACACAAAATGAAAATCAACTCCAATATGCTTTGTTCTTTCATGAAATACTGGATTAGAAGCAATGTAAATAGCAGACTGATTATCATAGTGCACCACCAGAGAGCGTGAAGACGGTAAGCCAATTTCTAGCAATAACTTTGTCAGCCACGTTAGCTCACCTGTCACATATGTCATCGCTCCGTACTCGCCTCTGCACTAGATCTTGACACAACAGATTGTTTCTTACTCTTCCACGCTACCAAGAAACACGTAGTAACCTGTAATTGTCACGCCTCGGATTTCTGACTCACAGAAACCGATTAGTGAATCCACATGCCCGCACCCGAAGGGACAAGGGATTAGTGATAACACTGAAAAATAGACCTTAACACTGGTGTTGTCCCTAATCCATATCATACATATAGCACACAAATACAGAAATCTCATTTCAATCCATAATACAAACATACATACATGTCTTTCCCTCACGGGGGTAACATCATAGTTTAATAATCCAATAAAACAAACAAATACACACATAAGACCTTCACCTCTGGTAACCTTCTAGCTCCTATAAGTACCTAGAACAAACAAACATAAACACAATAGGAGGAGTGAGCAACCACAGCTCAGTAACGATCATGTCTTCCCAACCCATCTAATTCATACTCTATCAATATGTAAAATGTATCCATGTGCTCGTGTCATTTCACATATACAACACTAACTCAATTATATATTCACGCATTAAAATATAAAGCAAACCTCCCAGGTAATCCCACACATTGCCTCTCAGGCATCGTGTTGCTCCCAGGCACAATCTTATCCATTGGGCACAACGTTACTTCTCAAGCATAGTATTGCCTCTCAAGCACATTAGCCTCTTAGGCTCTAAACAAATCTCACCTTCTAGGCCCTCAACGATAGCCTCACAGAATTATCAAGGTAGCCTCACAGGTTCACATGACCACTAGGTACCATAATTCACGCAAACATAGCATCTCATGTCGTTACCACATTTAAACCGATAATTTAAAACATTAATGACATCTCATGTACCTTCCAAACATGTTAAAACAAACAAAACATACATGTAAAATAATAAAATAAGTTAGACTTCTCAAGTCCCTTCAAACTCATTGGCTCACAGCCTTAAATCCCCCCATTGGGCTATCCACAAAGCATGGGGATCAAACCCCGAAGAAACCATAGAAAAACAACTCAAAACAATTCAAAACGGCTCAAAATTGGCCTTGGTCAACCTAAATATAATTGATCATATCTCACATAACCACCATGGTTCACCGATCACATTGCTCTAACAAAACACTTTGGTCAATCAAATGGTCGATTGAAATGTTTGATTGAAATTTCAGTCAACTAGCTAGTACAAAAGCTGTCATGGTTGATTAAAATTTCAATCAACCAACCAGTCCAACACTGTCATGGTCGATCAAAATTTTAGTCGACCACACCACTGCACAAAAATCGAGAATTCGCCATTTTCGGCTAAAATCTACATGTTTAAGCTCCCAAATCACACAAACTCATACTCAAATACTTCATATCATATCTTAACCTCAATTTTGTTACTTTATAAGCATTAAAACACCACAAATACAAAATTCCACACTTATAGTTCATACATCAAATTTCATGAATTTGAGGTTAATTGTCATGTTTTAGCCACTCTAACAAGCATAATCAATAACATATGAGTGAGAAGAATGAATCCTTACCTCGAATTTGGTCGATTTGAGTCCAGATTGTCCAACCCCCTTTGAGATTGATTGGTTCCTCCTCTTGCTCTTCAAACACGTTTGCTCTTTCTCTCTCTTCACATACACGCTCTCTTTCCCTCTCTTCACTTACACGCACCACACAATAACAAAAATAGTATTTCTCCTCTATTTTATTCATTTATACTTTTCGCATTTAATTCCTTAAAATATTAAAAATACCTTCACAAGGTCCCGATTCCAAATCGAGTCCAATTACTATCAAAATGCTTCGTTTAACAAGTACATTCTCATCTAGATATTTCATCCCTCGATATGCATTCCATCACATGACTAGTTCCCAGAACCTCAAACACGAGTCATTACATCCTCTCTCCCTTAAAGACTTTTTGTCCTCGAAAACAAAAACACAGCTACATCGACATCGCAAAATCTAAGCTCAAGCACTACACAACAACATAATAATAAGCTCACAACTCACCACAAGCCAAAAGAGAGGCACAAGCAAACTCACAAAAAACTCACATATCCTATATGTGTTCAACCACATATATCACATATATTTAACACCATAAAGCCACATATCACATATCATATAATATCACATATTACATATGTGAAACAAAACAAACACAAAATAATGTTATATCTCATATGTGCAACACAAACCCACAAGAAACAATAAAGAATAAACACAAGAATTAATACCACATATCATATATGTGAAACAAAATAAAACACAAAATAATGTCATATCTCATATGTGCAACACAAACCCACAAGAAACAATAAACATAAGAAGAACACCACACATATATACAAGACGCATACCACATATATGAGGCAAAGGCTCTTGCCACCTCCCACCCTCACAATTGTTCGCCCTCACATCTCAGCCTCGCACTCCTATGTCTTCTCCTCAATACCACGGTGTCGCCACAAGACTCAAACCAAATGGATAGCTTTGCCTCGCAAAAGCTTCTCTCGCATATCCAACACTTGAATAGGAACCTGAAGAGCGAATACATCCTTAGCAATATCCAAATCACCCCAATCAATCACATGAGCTGAGTTTGGATGATATTTCCCCAATTGCGACACGTGGAACACACTGTGCACTCTGCTCAAGCGCGGTGATAAAGCCAACTGACAAGTTACTAACCAACTCGATCTAAGATCTCAAAAGGGCCAATATATCTCAGCGATAACTTGGAACCCTTTCCAAATCGTTGATATAAAGACCCTTACCTGTGTGAGGTTGAAGGTTAGGCCCGAATAGAGTTTAGAAATATCTATTCGGTAGTGTGGCCAGCGTGGCCTTAGCATCAGCATTTTGGAATATTATTATTATTAATATGTTGATCTGAGTTCATTATTTTGATATGATTATGATTATTAAAATATTATGTTATTTTAAAATATTGTTATTATAACGATAACATTATTAATATGATTGCTTATGTATTTGGGGTTATTATTATAATAATTATTGTTTTGACTGTTAATATTATTAAGGTGATTATTGAGTTTATTATTATTATTACGTGATTATTATTATTTTAAGTATTTTAATATTTAGCCTTTTTATTATTATAATAATGTTAGTATGATTAATATAATCATCTTAATACTTGGGATTAATTTTATAATGAATTTGTATTATTATCGATATTATTATTAATATTATTACTAATCTTATTATTATTATTACTATTATTATTTTAATGTTAATGCTATTGTGATTATTAGTATTATAATCATTATTAGATTTTATAAATATATATATGTTAGTATAAAAGGTGGAACCTAGGGTAGAAACCCTACGTTCCGTTCGTTGTGCACAGAGTTTGATGGGGGAAGAGCTATTGGTTTGAAGCCATCGTTGCGTTCAATCGATTCTTGGATACTAAATCTAGGCAGGTGATTCTTACTAAGCCTTGATTTTTGATTCAATATGATATGAACGCGGGTTGTAAAAAAAGAGTTTTGGATCGAAACTGTATGTTAATCCGATAAATATATATATATATTTATAAAATTACGATATCACCACGCTTGTTCGGTGTGCCATCGATTCGCGCGCCGCACCATGGGTTTGGAAGAGGACGGCAGCAACATCTGTGTCGTGCCGTGGTGGTGGAGAACGGCGCCTGAGGCTGTCGCGCCACGCGGAGGAGGCAGAGGGGAGGAGAGGCAGCGAATCGCGAGCACGTTGGGGCAATCTCGTGCGCTCGTGGGTGTGTGTCGTGCGTCTGCGTGCCCATGCGCAGTGCGCTTACGTGATCCGCCGCGCTGGGACAATGAAGTGGGGCGGCGGCTTCGTGCCATTGCCGTTGTCCAAAGAAGGAGGGGGGGGGGCTGCGTGCGTCTCCTGTGAAGAGGGGAGGTGCATCGCGCATGTGTACTGAGTATATAATATATAAATATATATATATATATGTATATTGTGTTAATTTAATTATATAAGGTTGTAAATTTGTGAATTGTAGAGATTGGATACTGTCAGTTTAAATTTGTTTGGCACAAATGCTATTGATTGATGATATCAATGTGAATTAGAACCTGTTATTATTTGTTGGTACTGGAATTGTCACGTTATGACTGGCTTGGTGTTTTAAATACTCTGAAATGTTTCTTTTTATGTTGGACGTTGGAATTAATCCTTCCTGTTGATTTGATGTGTGTTATTGGTGATGGTGTAGCTGTGGAGTTGGTTGGGTTAACCATGGGTCCCACGTAGGGCTGGCAAGAGGCCGTAGGTCCCCTACGTGGCTGGTAACCCAGGTCCCATTTGTGGCAGGTTGTCGTAGGGATACCACGGGTCCCACATATGACTAACTAATGATAGCTGAAATTCCTGGAGTTGGTAGTGGGAATTTCCATGGGATGGTTGGTTTGCTAATGTGAACCTTTAATGACTGAAAAGTGATGTGATGTCTTATCTGTGATCTAATTAAAATTTAATTGTGATAGAATGTGACACTATACTAGCACAAATATACATTGTTCATATAGTCCTAGGAATTTAGGTAATGGGATACTGGAGATGGGGATTACCTACCGGGCACTCGTGCTCACCCTACTTTATTTTCTTTTCCTACAGGTTGTAGGGAGTAGCTGCTGGAGCCGTAGCCGAGCAGGTTGGGATATCTTGATGTAGGATTTTATACCATAGACTTTGTCTACAGTTTCATTATTTTAATTTTTCCGGACTTGGGTCCATGGCAGTTGTATGATATTTATTGGTGGACCATTTATGTGAGTTAATTCGTGACTGGATGTTTGTGGGAATTGAATGCATTGTAGTGCCATTTTAGTAAATCTTGAGTAGGACACATTGGAAGTACAATTCTACCCCTATTGTGGAGTTGTACATGTTTTGGTTGATCACTAATTCCCTCAACCCCTGTAGTGTGGGTGTGGGGAAGGAGGGTTCCTAGTTCTGTTGGTTTCAGGATTTGGGGGCGTGACAGTTGATGCCCTCGCCTCAAATTCTATTGTACCTTGCCTCTAACCTCTATGGTGGGCATTGACTGGTCGTTGAGTTGTGTTCGCCCAATTTGGCCACTCATTATTAGTCTCGATCAAAGTCATCTCCCATATTTCATCTAGCACCATTGTCGTGTGACCAACGTCCCATGACCCCTGGTCTGTGCTGCATATGATCACCACGCCTAGGATGGTTGCAGTTGGGTTCATCCTCAGCATTAAATGAATCAATATCCTCTAGTGCAAATGACCCACGATAGCTTTCTTGAGTTCATATGGCTCCAACAAATTCTTTCCCTTTACTCATGCCAGTCAAACAATTTAGTTTCTCATTGGTCCTATTATGTGATCGAATCATCTCTTCGTGCAGTTTAGCCATCTGTGCCATAGCCACCAATAACTCTATCATGGAGTGCTCTAAGCCTCCGAACCCCTATTTGTTTGTCTTAGCCAACTCTTCTGTCATGTGGATAAATATACGATCATGATAAATCTGATAACTCATTGAGAAATTTCGATGAGAATTTCTCAATGAAAGCATTAAATTGTTGAGGGCCTTAATTAGGATCCAACAATAATGTAGAGAAGGACAACTGAATACTCAAATCCTAATCCAAGCAATTCAAGTAATTTAACTTGAAATGATGAAAGATAAAATAAATCTCTAATTTGAGAGTTTATATTTGCTAATTGTCAAAACTTAATATCCCTTTTTGTTTTATATAAGGCCTTTTATAGTTAAATAAGAATAAAAACTATTACAAGTGGAAAGTAAAATAAAAGTAAACAATTACAAGTTGCAGGATTTTCAGAGATATGATTATACGAAAATTTTGGAGATACAACCAATGCCCTTTGGGTAGTGGACAACTGGCTATCATGCGCTAAACTCGAGCAATGTGAAATTTGGTGCCAGATGTTAAATGAAACAACATCACTTTATGGTTCCGAAGTTACTTCGAGATAGATACTTTAAGATATCAGAGTGTATTGTTTCGGTTTGAAGTTCAACATGCTACATGTTTAGATATATTCAGTTGGCCATGTGCCCAAATACGTACTTGGGTCTATTTAGCTAGCCATTTGCTCAAATACGTGCTCAAATCCATTCAGCTAGCCATGTGCTTAAATACATATAATCTAAGATTCATTCACTTTGTCTAGTGTTGACGCAATGTCTTCATCACAAACTTACCAAACTTGTACATCATACAATTCAGGTATTTATGCATTTCCCCACATGAAATGAAACCAATAAAAATTAATGTCATTTATTAATAACATACTAACAATCTATTATAACTTCCATGAACCCTTATTTGGATATCAAATAGACTAATAATAAAATATTGTGTATTATTATAAGATCATAAGCCAAGTTTTTACATTGAATGTGAAATAAATAGTAATAAACTTCTTAACAGCCTCCAACTAGACTAACAGTACCTATAAAACATATCAAAAATGTATGAATGAGCCAATTTGCCTAAGAGGAGATCTACAACTTCACATCACCCCTACGGCCCAAACCAAACTTAGAATCTTATATGACATATGTATGCCTGTGTTAATATAGTGTTCTAACTATCCACACAAACATCACCCATACAGTCAAATACATCTCAAAACATAGGTAATAGTCAAACATCAACCAAAGAACTAACTCATATAACAATTATAACTCATCAAATTGGTAATCATAATAAACAACATAAACATGTATCAATACTCCAAACCATTCATCAGTATGTCTATCATCAAGTTATATCATAATTTTATATCCTATCATATCATAGTATAACACGACATATCATTACTAGTATCACAAGCTCACACCTTCTAGGTTTTTTAATCATTATACCATTTGAAGCCTTACCAAGCTCAAACCCCGTATTTGTTAATTATACCATGTAAACCTTTCATCATCGTTAGATGTATTACCAACCTCTCATTCCTTCAATTACACCAACTTTCAACCTCATTAGACCATTAATGTCTGCAATTACATTAATAGATGCCAATCCTTCAACCTTGGGGCCACACCCCAACCCACCACTAACCACAAATACATCACATCAGAATTATACAAATAGACCACACAGAAAAACAGAATCAGCGCAGTTCTCATCATCATAATCATCATTTAATCATAACTTATCACAAATCATTATACAAAAAAGTTTAATGAGTAGCTAAAATTTACAAAAGTGAATTCTCTAACTAAAGTTTAACTAAATAATATTAAGGTGAATGCTTTAATACACCTTAATAAAAATAAAGCAATGCCACATACAAGTTTCTTTTGCATAGGTTTCTTACGCACACTTGATGTGATAACATTCCATGATTTTAACCCAATCACTCGTGGGATCTGACTAAATAACTAGACCAATAGAATAATGCCACATCAAGTTTGTGTAAAAGACCTGTATAAAAAGATTTATATATAATAAAATAACATAAATTTCAACATACTTAGAATATTAATATAATTAATATTACTTACATTTTTAATAATAAAAAAATAATAAATTATCTATTTAAATTCTATTTCGGCCTCACAATATTTTTCCCTTTTATTTATTTTTTATTATCTCACCTCTATAAACTCAAATTTATAAATGAAAACAATAAAACAAGCGAAAATACATTATTTTAAAAAATCATACAAACATATTAGAACACTCAAAATAGAATAGTCAAATATTTCAATAAATTTATATACATAAAATAATATTGGTTACATATTTAACTTGAAATTTATGTCTTTAACTATAAATTTTATTAAAATTTTAAACTTCAAAATAACTACTAACCAAAATTAACTAATAGTTTTATTAAAATATTTTACAATTTCATATGCTTTAATAAATTTTACAATAACAAATAACATATCGGTAATAATACATATTTATCACTGAATTTATGCCGTTTAATGTATTTTTATTGAACAGAGTAATTAATAATTTTAAATTATATTAGAGAAATCAGACAGCTATTTTTTTCTTGTCATATTATTGTTGTCCATTTCGCAGGTAGAAAAAGGGCGAGAGAAGCGGAGAAGATGAGTGGGGTTTGCTTCACCTCACTTCACTCCAAAATCCAGATATGCTGCTCTCCTCCTCGGAGCCCGTTGTTTCCTGTTTCCTTGTCGGATGTACGTACCTTAAGTTCGAAGTTCAAAGACCGTCGTGCATCCGGAATTGCGGGAACCAAGCTATTCTGCAGTAACAGCTTCCCTCCCGCTCCTGGTACTGTCGTTTACCTACCATTGTTGTCAATTCTGTGTTTACGGGTTCTCCCTTACCGTCTGTACTGTTTAAGATGCAATTACACGATCTGGGTTTCTCATAATATGTACTTATGGTTATGATTCGAGTGCAATTCTATGTTTCTGGTTCTGGATTCTTGTAGTTTTGACCAGATTGGGCAGTTTCTGAACCTGATTGGACATCATGATTCATAATTAATTCTAGGACTTTAGGTTGCTTTTTTTGTTCCCTCAATTTTGCTGATTACTCGTGTTCATTAAGGCAAGATTGTTGAAATGAGATTACATTTTATTTCTCGTATATTCACATATAGCCCATTTTACAAATACATGGTATTTGTAATCGTATTTGGTTGCAATATTTTAGTTTCCACATCATCTTTATTCTGGAGGCGATTTCGCTGCCATGGCAAAAGTCCGCACCGTGCGGACTTTTGTAATTTTGATATTTTTTTGTCATATGTTTCAAAAATTGGCCGTTGGATTGAATATTCACATAATATTTATCATGCATGTAAAATTTTATGATGATCTAACGGTTAACTTTTAAGAAAATTCAATTATAAACATTTAAAAATTTAAATAAATAAAAATATTGAAATTTTTATTTATTTTAATTTTTAAATATTAATAATTAAATTTTCTTAAAAGTTAACCGTTAGATCATCATAAAATTTTACATTCATGATAAATATTACGGTCAATTTGTGAAACAAATGACAAAAAAGATATCAAAATTACAAAAGTCCGCACGGTGCGGACTTTTGCTATCGCCGCAGCAAAATCACATCCCTTTATTCTAAGGGTAAAATGTATTAATTGAAAAATTGATAGGCCATGTATTCCGTGACCACTGACCAGTAAGGCAACAACCATTAGACACGTCATATATGTTTTTGCATTTGTGTTTAAGCTACCAACAGAACCTGTGCTCTGAGTATCATGAAGCTAAATATTTCAGTAATATCCTGCCTTTTCTTCTAGAGGAAAGAGACAGTAAGACCGTGTTGGAATCATTTTTCTTGGGAAAGGCTTTCGCAGAAGCAATTAATGAGCGTATTGAAACCACAGTGGGAGAAATTTTGAGTACAATTGGTATGTTGCAAGCTGAACGACTAAAACAACTACAGGACTTCCAGGTAACCAACTGATTTATTCTTACACACACACATAATATTTTATTCTTTTATTGGAATTCAGTAATGCATTATTTGTTCTAGTTACGATGTCATTTGTATTTTTTACTGTAATGTTGAGTCATTTTTATTTATTTCTCCATCTAATTTCTTGTGCATTAATGTTTCAAACTTGATGTTGTCACTTTGTTCTTTCAGATAACATTTTCAAAACACATTTGGCTGATATGCTCATTAGAGAAAGGATGGCTCATAACCTTCATTACAAAATTTAAATATAACATTACTAAAAAAATATTACATAAAATATTATAAAATCCTTTAGGCCATGTTTGATATGCAGGAAAAGAAAAGAAAGAAATCAAATTTAATTCTTTTTTCGCGTTTGGTACGCAAATGGGAAGGGAATCAACATTTCATGGGAATGTTAGAGCATGTTTGGCGGAAGCTGTTTTTTGTATTTGAAATCTGAAAACGGCGACTCGAGTGTTGTTTGGCGAATGTTTTTGCAATTTGAATTTAATTTTTTTACTATTTAAATGATACCCAAAGTCGATTTTTTGAAAACACCAAATTGATGTTTTCTGTATTTATTCTCTGTTTTCGGTAGACGCGGCGGCAACTTTGTAATTATACGCCGGTCACAATAACACAATGCTGACGGCCTCTGCACAATCACAGCACGATCTTCACCATTGATTTCCCTAAAAAAACAGTCTTCTTCATCGAATCCTTGCAAAAATCATCTATGAATCTCTCTACGTTGCTTCTCATAAATCCCTTTCCATTCCGGTGCATCCTTTGTCGGTCAACATCTTCACTGAAATGGCCTCCCAACCCATTCGTGAAGAATTTGAGAGAGGCGATCGAAGTGTTTGGCTCCAACCACGGTCAACCTCTCCATCTCCGACCGAAGCTAGCTATTTTGAAACCCATGTATGCATCCAGATCTGAAAATTTGGAGATTTTTGCCCTGAATTTGTTGCCAAATTTAGCCTATTTTCTTTGACCTAAAGTTGTGGTTGAATTTTTGCAAGAGAGAGGCTCAATTAACGACAGCGCATGTGGGGGGGGGGGGGGGGGGAGGAGAGAGAGAGAGAGAGAGAGAGCACTTAACAGATCTGAGAGCGGGGGCTCAGCTGAGGTCAGCTTCTGGGTAAGAGGGCTCAACGGTGCACAGCTTCTGGTTACTGCAATGGAGCGAATTGGTGAAACGGCAAAGAGTGCACAGATCTGGTCACGGGATGCCGTCTTGACCAGTACTGTAAATACTAATTCTGAAAATAACCACCAAACAAAAGAATATATAATAAATATTATAAAAAACAGTTTTAGAATACAATTTTTTAAAAATGTTTTGAATAACAGAAAACTAAATATAAGACCAAATATAGCCTTATACTCCCATATATGAGTAAGTCGATTCCCCTCATACCTTAGGTTTACAAGGGTTCTCTTATATAAGGAAACCTATTTATTATTTTTACCCTTATCTTTTCTCCTTGTAACAAGTAGGCAACCACAACCATGATAACCCATGTTATTTTCGTTCTTTGGAGAGAGAGAGAGAGGAGGGGGTTTTGTCGTTGGAGAGAAAGAGAGATGGGGAGAGGGGTTTTCCGTCAGGGAGAGAGATGGGTGGGGGGATAAAATTATAAATTTTCAAATAATACTCTATCCATGGTATTGTATATCAAACGTAGTAAAGGTAATTAAAAATTCCATTTCGCTTTCCATGTCAATTTCTTTCTTTTAATGATTTTATTTTTTTTAATTTTATTTTCGCATATCAAACGAGCTCTTAGGTTTATGAGTTTTTAAATATAACATCACTACAGAAATATATAAAATTTCATAAAATATTCATGCTAGTCTTCATAGCTTGATATAGTTGCATGATAGGTTTTTTTTCAATGTTAATAAATACAACCCTTTCAATATATGTAATCAAATAATTATTTATTGATCTCCCGTTCAATAAGCCATACAAAATAGCAACTATGTATGTTCACCTATGAAAGATGGTTGTTAAGATCTTAATTTGCATATTTATGACCGTGTAAAATAACTCAACACGAAAGTAATGTAAATTTTTAATTTGTGGGGTTTGATGTCTTTGCCTTCTACTAACTACAAATATTTTATTCATGTTCAAGATGAAAATATTATGTTTGTGATCAAATAATAACACTTCATCTAATAGAGATTTCTCGTCATTGTCCCTCATCATTTTTAGTTATTTCTTAGACATGTCAATAACTATTATATCATTTACAATATTTTGATTTTTCTTTTGTAATACTATTGAAAACTCATTTTTGACTCCTAAAATATGTTTCATCAAATGTAAAGTAAATGCAAATTCAAAAGATAAGATTAATTTCAAAGTAGATTGAGCATCACCTTTTTGCTTATAGTATGTGCCATCTTACAAGTTGATAACTGTACTATAATGTGATCCCTAGTGTGTAGTATTAACACATTTAAGATTTATCTTTTGATTTAAACTTTGTTTACTTTGAAGTTTATCCATGTCTAATGCTTTTTTAATTTTGACAAATTGTGCATTTCGCCTTTTACAAGAGCCTCTAACAATATTTATCAATTTAATAACCAAGTCACAAAAAATCAACATTAACATTATGATTTTTAGCAATAGTTACGAGAGTCGACTAAAGTTGATAAGAAAAGTAATGAACATAATATGTTGATTTATTCTCTCTTATAATTAGAACTTTAAGATTATTGAACTCATCTTACATATTGCTAACCCCGTCATAACTTTGCCGGATAAACTTAATTCATGTTTTAAAAATAGTGACCGACAAAGCAACAATATTTGTTACATATTTAATACCAAGGAACCATTAAGTAATATTTTTCTTTTTATTCATATAATGCAAAACAATTGTCATTTGTTTTTTAATCGATATATAACGAGACTCATCAACTAAAACAAAAAAGAATCCATTGTCAAGATCTTTGATAATGACATTGGTAGTTTCACATGTAGTTGTAATAATAATGTCTTTTTGAATATGAAGGTAAGTTAACTTGTTATTTTTCAAACAATTTTGTGTCACTTTATTATAAATTTATTGTGCTTAGTCAAAAATTATAGAAATCAAGAAAATTTTCTTTATCACTTGAACTAGAAGATTTATCATGATCACGAAAAGTTAATCCTTAACGCAAAATGAATCTTATGCAATCAACTGTTGTATTTAATTGAATTTGATTTTTTTTTTGTTTGCTTAACAAAAACATTGTTAATATGCTGATTTGACTTCATTAAATCTTCATACTTTTTAGAGCTTAGTTATGAGCATTGATAAAACTTTCGACATGGATTTGAAGCATTGATGTGACCTCTCACTTACTTGCCAACATCTTACTAAATAGGTAATAACATAGATAGAATATTGCATTGTTGTTCCCATAGTCTTTCTGGGTTGTCAATGCTGTCAACTATCAGTGTTTAGCAAGAGGGTAGCAGAATAGACTGTATATTTGTACTTGGTTGGATGACTTTGTAGAGTGATACCTTATAGTGAACTCGTAGATGGAGTTTGATTATGTACTATGTGCGTCTGTATAAACCATGACTCAAGAATCGAAGCTCAACAATTACCATCGAAATAGTTACCATGTAAGTCATTCAATGATATAATCGAAGGACCATTTATTGTACGATGGTGAGGTAATTACAAGGTTTCAAGACAATTTATTAGAGTGTTTCGAATGTACTAAAGAAAGTCAAGAGGATTTGACCACATGACATGAACCATCGAAACTTTTCATCGAGAGAATTCATCAAAACTTCTCATTCGAAGCAGTGTCTCAAAGCATAGATTCAAAGAAGATATATCATCGACCAAGTTCATAAAGACTACATTTTACAAGATTCGATAAAGACGTTCGAGACAATATATTTGAAGCAAAGATTCGAAGAAGAGTTTCGATTTTCGAAGCATAGACTCGAAGACGTAATTCGAAGAAGAGATTCTATGCCTTTATTATTGATAATTGTTTTTTTTTTTTTGCAATTAAGTGTTAGAGTGAATACATGGAGAATATCCGAGGCTAGTGCATTGTGATTAATGGTAGAGATAAGAGATGGAATGTTGCTAGCCCTAGTTAATGAATTTACGCATCGGCCGTCCCATATAAGATGGAATTATATTGCACTTACCGGGGGGTGTCTAGAGAATAATCAGGATTATACGAATAGTATTAAGAGAGATACAAAAGACGTAAAACAAAGAAAAGTTAGATATAAGGCGATGACTTTTGAGAGTTAAATTTATAGCGAGTTTATTAAGCTTCATACGTCTACATTCAATGAACAGATAGTGACTTTGACATAGGAGTGGTTGAATTTCAAGAGGTGTAAACTGCTGTGTATGCGAAAGCATATTACACCGGATAATTTATCACGAGAAGAGAGTTAATTTTATTGTAACAAGGGCAAGACTCTATTGCATTAAATGATATAGTGGATTGGATTCGGTGTAGGTATACCCTCACTACCTGAGGAATCTTTATATGTCTTGTCTTTTATTTCTTTACATACTTATTGCAAACGTGATTTTGCATTTGACACTAAGATAATATTTAAGTGACAAATACATTTGAGATAATCTCTCACGTAAGCAATTTGCACTTTGTTAAAGAGTTATAAAATTAAAGGGATTAATTTTAAATATACAGATTTATCCCCTTTTGTATATAGTCGGGTAACTTATAAGAACTTTGTTGGGATCTTGGGAATATCATGCATCTTTTTATATGTTGTATAATTCCAACCAATTCTTGTATTCAATAAACCAATCATGATTAAATTGACGCATTGAGGGTTATTGAATGTTAGTTGATGCCTGATGGTTGATCATTGATGCTCGGCAGTGGCCTGGTGCTGGGGTTAGGCAGAGCACAGGGAGTTATCTGCCGGCTGGGACCGGAGCCTAGAGGGAACATGCCCAGGGTGAGAGTCGAGAGATGAGAAGGGAGAGTGTGAAGGCTTTCAATTAGGGTGTGCCCTTCTTTTTTTTTTTACTATATTTTTTTATTATCCTTTAAAAGGACAGGGCGGTTGCACCCCCTTAACACACCCTCAACTCTGCATACCTTAGCACACCCTCAACTCTGCATAAAGCCACCCCTGCATGAGAGCTCATAATGGTAAATTCTATTCTATTCTTGTTTTGGTTTCTTCCTTGCACAGGTAGGACATGTGCCTTTAACATGATATATTCACCCAATTTCACATCAACATGACGGCTTAAGACTTTTCATGGGAGCTTATATCAGAAAATGGGATGGGATCCTAATTTTGTTTTAGGTTTTTGTCTTCCAATGGCTGGACGCATGTGCCCACGTACCCTTTACATGAGTTCCTTGCCAAATTTCAGTCCCATAACTTCTGAAGACTCTACCTTTACCTACTTTGGTTATGTGGAATATATCCTTAAATTTAAATTGTGCATGTGGACAGAATAGCTTTCTTGAGGGATAGATTGGGTTTAAAAATTTTGAAATATCCATATATTTTTTTCTTTTTAAAGTTAATCTCAAATTTTGTTTTATTATTATTTTTAATTTTCTTTTAAAACTGAAAATATTAAAATAAAAAACAGAGTTTCCTCTTGTTCTCCCTTGTTGTAAATTGAATTTGGGAAAATTTTGACAGTCAATTCTCCAATTTCATTAATGCGCCTTCTGTATAGATTTACAGATTTTATGTTAAGCTTTGCATTCCAATTTCATCAATTTTATAGATTTATAGATTTTATGTCCATTGGATCTGTCAAAGGAATTTTGACCTGCTGAGCACAATTTTGCAGTCATTTATATTAGACCTTTATATAACATAAACTTCATATTTCAAAAATGTTTACTTTATTATGGAACCCACCAAGACGGTGGTAGAATTACAAGGTACAAAAGGACGAAAGGTCGTATTATAAACTTTGGAACTTTGATCTGAGTTCGGACCAAAAAAAATTGAAACATTGTGATGCCAACGAAATTTTACTGTGCTATTGTGCTCCTTAAAGAACATCAAGGCAGCCGCTCTAGCAGATGACAAATTCATATCGATTAGAGATGGAATGAATTATCATTTAAGCAAAACTAAAACTATATTTTTTTCCCTGACTATTGCCGGGCCGAACTTTTATCTTGTTCTAGTTCAACTTTGCACAGCGCTTTTACTAGTGGTTCATGTATTCTACACTGCACCTTTTACCCACAACTTGTAATGGTTACATGATTCAATTGAAGTAAGGCATATAATGAAGTCTTTCGATTATCATGGGAGAGATTTTTGCACGCCTTGTACTGTGTTTTTGACTTTCGGGTTTTGGAATTTTGTCACCCAGAAGGCATATACTTTATGAGTTTATCCATGTGTAGGATGAAGTGTTCGAGAGGGCCAAAAAAAGCCAAGGAGAAAGCAGCACGAGAGGCCCTTGAAGCACAAGGACTTGCCAAGTCCAGTGTCACCATCATCAAATCAACAGCCCCTAATGGTGCTACTGTGGCTACTAACCCTTCTACTCCGGACACATCATCATCAAATTTTGGTCCCGCTGTGGCTACTACGAGTTCTTCAACGTCAGAGAGCCAAAGCCATCATCCTGCATCAGCATCAGACCTAGTCACGCCAGGCCCAGTCACACCCACTTCGGACACAGACGAAGATAACAGTGACTGATGATTAATCCATACTGTTGTATTCATATGGTTTCACATTGTACGCTGCATTGTTGTTTGAAGAACGGGAATAGGTTGCCTTCTTTTTTTTAATAGCACCCGCAAGATGTCCTGTTGATGGAAGGAATGTAGCTCAGGTTGCAGTATGTAGCGTGGCAGAGTTGTAAACTCCTTACATTTAAAGTTCGGGAATGACACATGTACCTGTACCAATACCATACACGTACTTAGGGCATTTATATATATATATATATATGAAAAAGTTGTAGGAAATAAATAAAAATTATCTTCCATTTCATAAAATATAATTTGAAGATAAAAAGTAAATAGTGAATTTGTTTTATAAAATAAGTTTTATTCTTCAAATAGAAGTAATAGTGAGTTTTTATTAGTTTTAATAAAATAAGTTTTACTCTACAAAAGTTTTTTATAATTTTTTAATTTTAAATTTTTTATAATTTTTTAATACATGTTAATTTTTGAATGGTGATAATAAATAAAAGAGAAGTAAAAGTAATAAAGAAAGAATATGAGAATATTATTTTAATATAATAGAGATATTATAGGAAATTAGATATAGATGGTTTTTTTAAAATGAGTAAATTTTAGCATAAAATTTTAAGAAATGATATTTTTAGCTAAATTTTAAGAAAAAAATATAAAAAACTCAATACGGAAGAAAATGAAATGATTTAAAACATAAGCTTAACTAAAACTTACGTCTTTTTTTGCCTAATAATTAATACTCGATAAGGGAAAGTAGTATTCATAATAATTTTTTTATTATAGGAAATAGAGGAAAAAGGGAACATTACTTTGAGCATTCGGGACGTCTTTTAGTAGTACAATTCAAATTAGTATTCATACTACTTAAAGAAGAGTAGTGTAGAAAGTGTAACTAGTATGCAACGGAAGGCTTTGAGACAAGTTCGTATGGGAGAAATGATGGAGTTCCTTCGGAGTTCAGATATGCTGAACCAGTTTAAGTGTGGGGAACATGCTGCTAGTCGTGGACTTGCGGTGAAGAAAAAATTTTACCATCCCTATATGAACCGTCGAGAGTTGGAGTCGTTCTTTTACGAACATAAGACAAGGCAAAATCGATCTACGTGTACCTTAAATGGTAAGATTTGTTTAAATCGACCTTCACTCTCAAGACAATTAAACACCGCATGTGTTGAAATTCTCATCCCGTGACAGATGTTATCAAAGCAATTCGGTTCAGTATCATGAAAACTTGCGAGCACTATTGCGAATTGGTTTGTGTGGTCCGAACGGTGGGAGCCCATAAGAGATGTGAGTCGATCGAAAGAGTATTGTGTGCATCATGTCCACTCTTGTTAGAGTATCCAAAGGTGATACAGAGTTAGTGAAAGGGAATAGCAAGGAACATGTTGGATGATCTTGGTTTCTTCGAACCCAAGTGACGCAATGAGGGTGTTGTGAAATCAAGTGAGAGAAGATGTTACGCCCGAGCATCCGGGACATTTCCTAATGGCGCAACCCAAATTGGTATTTGTGCTACTTGAGAAGGGGTAGTATGGAAATCGTAGCTAGTGCGCAATGGAAGATTTTGAGATAAGTTCGTGAAAGAGAAATGATAGAGCCCTTTGAAGTTCGAATGTGCCGAACCGGTTAAATATGAAGAGTATACCGTCGCCAGGTAAACTTTACAAGAAAACGAAATTTGATAATTCATACACAAACGGTTGAAACCCGAGTCATTCTCCTGATGAGCCCAAAGCAAAACGAAGCCAATTTAAGTGTACCTCAAACGGTAAAACTTACTTATATCACAAAGCGACTAAGCACCGCACGGATTAAAATCCTTGCCTCGTAACCGATAATATTAGAGTAATCCATTCCATATCCTATAAACTCATCGTGCTCTATTGTGAATCAGCTTGCAAGGTCTCAAGTGAGATCTCATAAGAGATGTGGGTTAACCAAAAAAGCTTTACCCGCATCACGTCCACTTTCATTGGAGTATAAGGGTAGGGCATATATCTTGCCAAAACCATAATGATTCACTTGTGTTGGTAAATAACTTATGAAGGTATTTTTAGTGGGTAACTTGTACCAGATGGTCCGAATAGAGTATATATCTCTGACACGGAATACCGTTTTTCCTCGTTTTTTAGAGACGTTGATAATTACACTTTAGTAAGCAAATTAGAAAATAACTTTTATCAGGGCAAAAAGATTCCAGCACAAGGAGGTGGCAAAAAACCACAAAAGCCAACACGCATTAAGAAAATCACATTAATATACAATCCAAAAGAAAGAAATGGCATTTAATAACCAATATTTTACATCTCGTTTGAAAATAAAGCGCAAAGCTAAAATAAAATAAAACCTTGCCAGACAACCATTTGCCATAAACAATAACTTGATACTCGGCTATTTAATATCGAACACCATATGTTTGCTTCGGAAGAAGGCATTCTAAATAGCTGCTTCACGAGGCGGAACACTCCGGAATCAGGCCAAGAGGACGAGTCCAGATAATTCCATCCAAAAAATATATTAATCTTTTACTCTGGCATGTCCTTCTCAAGTAGAGTTACTACGAATCCCATTTCTTCATTGACACCATCATCAATCATTACCATTGGTATCATCATCGCCATTGTCATGAACATCAATCATTTCCACCCCCTTCCGGCTATAATCCACCTTAAAGTCATAATCATCATCCATAGCATCTCCAGCTTCCGGTAAATTTTCAGTTTTTTCCTTCCTTTTTTGGTGATGCTAGCTTATTATTTTGCCTGCTACTCTCAGTTCCAACCTTCCCATTACCTGCATCATTGGAAGCTTCATCTGTTGCATTGTTGACCTGCTCGTCGCAGTGGCTTAATTGTCGTGGCTGTAAATCATCCTATATGATGGAAATAATCAAATTTTTTAAAAAATGATTCAAAGAAACCCGAGGGTGGTGAAAACATTAGCAAACTAGTGAACTACATTAACACCCAAAAAAAACTGAATTCCCAGTAATTTGTGAGAAAATTTTAACACCTTAACCGGAAAAGAAATTTTTTACAATTTAAAAAAAATGTAATTAATTCTGTAAGAATTTTATTTTTTGTGCTGATGCCAATCAAATAATGATTTTGAGATACATGCAGTTTGCCCGTGGTTCACAACACATGGATAGAGGTAGAAGCTGAGATAGCTAAAATCAAATCAAACAAACCAAAATGCACAAACATTTAGATGAAATAAACCAATAGGGAAGGAACACCTAGTTTCAGCTTGAGGTAAGCTTGAATTTCATAGATGGAAATATTTTTGAAGGAGCAGTATAGGAAAGAATGTGAAAGGCTAGACTACCAAACCTCATGCGCATTCTCATCAATATTGAGGGGGTAACTTGGAGGAACTTCAACATGATGACACCCGTCAATAGATTTAAGACTGCTAATATAGGTTGATTCACTGCCGTATGCTTCATCAATATTACAATCTTTTTCAAACACTGACAGCGTCTTTGCCTCCAGAGGTATACCTTGATTTCTAGTTGGAGGCATTGTATAGTACGGAATTTTGCCTGAAACAAGATTTTTTTTCATAATTGACAATGAGGAATTGATCACTGCAACTGGGAACCAAACTTTCCTCAGAATATCAGATTTGTGTTTTTTTTTTGCCCTTGGTATTGGTATGCACAGAAAGAAAAAAAACATACCGTCATTCCAGTCATGCAGAACAATTCTTGCAGCAGCTTCAACATCCAAAACACCACCTTTCTTGAGTTTTCCCCTAACAGTAGCCACGTTCTGTAACAAGACATCTACTGAATCAAAGCTTGGGATTTTGTATAACGTAACCAGTGTGCTGGCCGGGAAAAGTTTACGTTCGAGAATTTCCTTTACTGTGAAACACATCAAGAATAACAGGTTAGCCCCTGGCTAGAGGCATAAATACCCAAAGGTTCATCACGGGTTAATTTATATACTTGTAAAAATGAACTTAATGGAATAATGCAAGAATTTCTACCACCATAGCAGAGCCATTGGTGCAATAATGTTTGTCTATTGTCTATGCACAATAAAAAAAAATGCTAGAAAAATATTTTAGTTCCAATCAGTGCAAACTTCAACCAGTCCTTTGAAATTTATATATAATGGCAATTATTTGTCTAATTATTTACGCAGAGTTTAAGCTATCAAGGTCATAGATGGTTAAAGGTTAATATGGCTACACTTTCCATAGAAAAATAGCAGCTGAAAACTTGAAAGTAGTCCTAGAATCATTAGAAAATGAATAACAGACACCACAGTTTTATCATATAAGACATGATAAGCAGAGAACACAAAAATGAAGACCACATCAGGTGGACCTGCATCACAACTACAAACATACACTAATGGTAGGATAAATTCTGACGTGCATAAAAATTGAAAAATTGATGACAGCTAGAAAGGAAATTGCTATTGCAACTAATTAAGAGACTGGGTTTCCTAACTTTCCTCAATAGAGATCATGTAGAAGTAACTCCTTGGCTATTACTATTATTACTGAAAATGTTCCTCCCCATTTCATCTGGACTAACATATATTAAGTCCCACAGAAGCTCAACTTTCAATGCGAACAGACCATTATCGTGAAAGAGACAACAAATCACTAAAACCAGGTCTATGCGAATAAACTATCAAACAAAAGTACTAAATGCAGCTTTGTATGTTCCATTTGCTTTCCAGGAATGAAGGATAGAATAAATTACCAGGACCAACTGGATCTTCAAGCTTCTCAATTCTTTTGCAATTTCTTAGAGCTACAGATGCATCATTCTCGGCAGATTTAAGCAGGACAACACCTGGACAGTCCAATAACTTCATATGCTTGTCCAACTGAACTTCTTGTATTGATCTTGTTAATCCTGGAGTAGACCCAACATTAACAGCTTGGGATCTCTTCAAGCTATTGATCAAACTACTCTTACCAACATTTGGAAGGCCAATAACACCAACAGTGATTGACATCTTGAGCTGATCAAGGTAAAGATATCCACATTAAGGGGTTCAATGTATTAACACACCAAACAAAGGCCAAACAAACACAGCAGAGAGTATACATATTTATAGTATTTAATAAACTGTTTTTTCTAAATTGTTAAAACAGAAGTGGAATATACATGACAGAGGTCTCTCAAATCCATGTCACATCACAATCTTTGTCATTGCAACATATACAAGAAATACTTAAATTTATGTAAATACTTAAAGTTACAGCTACTGATTAACAGAACTACAGTAAAGAATGCATGAGAAGTTATGATACATGATCAATAAATTTATGCCAAGATACAAGAAAAAAACCAACAGAATCCCAAAAGAAATGGAATAAACTATCATAAATAACTAATCTATTTAGCCAGTTAGCTTTAAGCATTCTTAACAGAGTCCCAAAAGAAAGGAAAGTTATGTCGCACTACAGACACTGTGCTACATACGATCATTCAGTCAACTTTTGTAATTGATAGGGTGTTTTCAACAAAAAAAAAAGGACTAAATTGGACTTTGTTTGCATTCTAATCTATTTAGCCAGGGGTCATTTAGACCGTTTGGTAGGATGTCTGAATGATGACTAAATGTGTCTAATTGTATCTGGATGGCTCAACATTTTTTTATGATTGATTTGTTCAACACTCATTTAGTCATTGGAGAATAATTATATCCTTACAAAATATATTATTTTACATATATTATTATAATTTTCGAAATTGAAAATTGAGTTCATTAATACACAAAAATACACTATAACCAAAAAAACAAAATCATTCAGTATTTAACATTCAACAAATCATCTAAAGTATAATTCAGTATTTAGTTCTTATTTAGTATTCAGCATTTAACACTAAGTATAAGCAAACACCACCTAACATCAAGCTTAATTGTCAAACACTTCAACTCAAAAGAGTTACAATCACATTGCATGATTTTAAAGGTCACCACTGTTAGAACTGAATTTCACAATTATTTAGGGGTTTAACTGATATATTTTACACACATTTCCACTACTGTTTAGTCCAAAATGTTCTATTTGTGTACAGAGCTACATTGGTATTTCTGTGAGTTTCAAAACTAAAAGGATCAAAAGGGAGAAGACAAACTTTATTTGTGGAGCAAAAGTTCAGCAACAATAGCTACCCTACTGCATGATCTAAGGTTAAAAGTGAAAGCTGGAAGGCCCGGAAGATGAAATAAATAGATTAGAGAACATAGGAAAACAAGTTAGGGTAGTGAGAAGCTATTCTTAAACTTGACAACTTTGAGGTGCTTAATGGGTTGTCCATCCTACATTAAGGTAATCATACGATCAGACGAGATGGGCTAGTTCAAATGCATAATGGAGTTGAAATTTTAACCAAAACAAAGATAATTTAAATCAATTATACTTTCAATCCCAAAAAACATCACCGAAGAGTTAAGACTTGATACCTAAATACCTTTATCATAATCAATACAATACAATACATTAGGTTAGGGTAGTTTAGGTTTTGGGTTAGTTTAGTCGTTTTATTTTTTTTTATACTTTTGCCAAGCCCTAACATTAGTTTTTAATTCGAGGAATTTTCAAACTCTATGAGATTGACCCTTACTTGCCCTATCTATAGTTAAGTTATAAGTATTATAAATTATTTTTGTAGATAGTACGACATGCCAAACAACCACACACAGAGAACGATATTTACTTTTAAGACCTTGTTAGAATACCTCATGACTTTTTGAGTAATTTTTCAGAAGTTTTAAAAGACAGTCAGCTCCAAGACAGTCACTGCTTTGCAAGAGGTTGTTGCTTTGCTTTGAAAGTTTTATAGATGATTTCCCCTTCAAGTTTGACCTTTGTTCTTGCGTGTTGCATTTAAATGCAAGTGCTGGTAATTCCTCTCTAAGATAATTGAGCCACTTCTCAATAGATTCCCGAGGTACAAGATCTGACAAACAGTTTCAAATTGAAATAAGTTAACCTTTAAGAATTTAATAAATAGTAACACATTAAAGCAACATATATACCATTATATTTAAACAATCATATTTGCAAATTAAATGTACACAAATAAAGCATAGATCTTGCTTCTTAAACTTATTATTGTAGTGTGTAGAAGAGAGAAAGTTGAATAAGAGCTTCACCAATTTTGTTCAGAATCAACACGAGACATTTTTTGGAACCAGCTTTCATCACCATCTTTTCCAAATCAGCACAACGGGAACCAAGAGGGTCACGGGCATCAAGAACTTCCAGAATGACGTCTGAAGCTTCAACAACTTTGACCAACTCTCGGTAGAATGCCCTATCTGAGTTATCTGTAAAGCAATAGTGATAAAACTTAATGAGAAGAATGAACTACAGATAAGTCCAAGCTTTCATATAGTTTTCTGTTCCTACAAGAACATAAATTATCAACATACCCTGATTTTTACCCATGCCAGTGGATCTATTGTTATCTTTTGGCTTTGGTTCCTCATCAGGCACTCCAGGAATTTCAGCATCCTCTAATAAGCCCAGTTTCCTCTTTCGTGCCTAAATGAGAATAACGATCCCTTTTATTGGTAAAGGTCCTAAAGAAGTACTCAAAGATTTTGAGAGAGAGAGAGAGAGAGAGAGAGAGATGTAATATACACAGGAGCACAAACACAACTGTGTTAAGAAATAAAAATCTTTACGGGAAGCTCAGCAGCTTAGCGTGGACACTGAGGAGATAATGGCTCAAAATGCGGCCATTAAAGCAAATAGAATTCAACAAACAAACAAACAAACAAACAGCAGAAAAGGCATATTTCAATTTTCAACATGACACCTTCCCCTGAACCCACAACATGAGTTTCAGAATTCAACTCGAGAAGAACATCTATAACAAGGAAGCAACCGTAAATGAATGTGAAATTATATTACTAATAATGTCTACAAACCAACAGAAGAACCCATAAAAACCCAAATTCAAAATAATAATGATAATAGTAATTGATAATATAATGAAATCCTAGTACCCTCTCCTTGCGGGCAGCTTTCTTTTCCTCCAACTCCTCGACAGCGCGAGCCCTGCGAGATTCGAGGGCCTTGAGCTCCTGTTCCTTGAACGGCCATTCATTGGGGATTCCTGGGTCCTTCTCGACCTTGTGCCTGCGATTCAAGCCAAGCTTCTTGGCCTTCCTAGCCTCCTTAGCCTTCTTTCTGTGATGCTCCTTCACCTTCCTGATCACCTTGTGCTTGTCCTTCAACAAAACCCTCTTGCTCTTGCTCTCTGAATCGCGGGCAACAAAACAAATTCAACGTCAGCTGTTGGTGTCAGAGATCGCATATATGAACAACGAACGTAAAAAAATTCACAACAACAACAACAAAAAGGTGGTCCATAGCAGAATACTTTTGCTTCTCTTCACCATCTTGTTCGATGTTCGATGGATGAAGAAGCCGGCGTTGAACTAGCAGTGAGTGGGGTTGTTCCCGGGAGGAGCACTGATGACGGCGCGGCACAAATGACCAAAAAAAAAAAAAAAAATAGGGCTTCGTGCGAGAGAGGCAATGCGATGACTAACGGGGCCGTCTTCGTTTATTGGGCTCACATAAACAACTTTTTTTTTTTCGTTTTTCTTTTTTATTTTGTGGATTGAGCGGACACAGGTATGTTAACGACACTCGTTATCGATTTTTGGTATTTTAATATGAAAAATACGTTCAATTTTATGTGTGGCATCACTTTTGGATATCAATTTGAAAATATTTTATTTTTTTGATCGAAAATATTTTATTTTTGAGTATCAAAAATTAAAAACATATTTTTTTGTTTTCATTTTTCTTAAAAATCATTTTTTCGTCCAACCCATCCGTTGTGGACGCCGCCACCTGCTGGCCGCAGCCCACCACCATGCCACTCCGCCCCCCCCCTAGACGGCTCAAAGAGATCCTTTGCCATTGTTGATGCTTGCTTCCGTGACAAGCCTCCACAATAGATCTGCATTGCGATGGACTCCAATCCTGCGACGGATCCCCTCTGTCATGGATCCCTCGCCCGCGCAACCTCCCCCTAGCGTGGCCTTTTGCCCGTCGCGACCTCCCCTTCTGGCGTGACGCCAACCCAATGCAACGCCCTCCGCCGCCCGATCTTTCGCCCTCGGCCCGCTACAAAGACGTTTGCTAGCGAACGGAAAACAAAAACGCAAAACAACAATCAAACACAAAAACGAGTTTTCGATGACATATTTTCATAATAGCCGAGTATCGGTTTTGGGAAACGGAAAACCAAAATGCACAACCAAACATATATATTAAATTTGTTTTCGGTTAAATTGAAAGTACCTTTTTGTTAGGTGTGTATTTTTTGTAAAATTATATTTCGTTTTTATACTTTTTGGGGAAAGCGGATGGGTTGTGTAACTAATCCCATATATTAATATTAATATTAATATAATTTTAAATAAATTAAGTGTTACTATGCCTCATATACTATTTTATGAGCACTCAAATGTTTTGATAAATTTGCCTACAAGAAATAATATTGATCATAAATTCGACTTGAGATATGTGTATTGACTAAAAATTTTATTAAATATCAAACTTCGAGGTCCGGCTAGTTAAATTTAATTATGTAATGCTCCAAAAACTTAAATTGGATATCTATTAATAAAATTTAAAAAAATTTATTTTAAACATTAAAAAAATAATATAGTAAAACTAAAATTATTATTTAAAAACATATCGGTAAACATTTGTACTGGACACATGTTATTTTAACTCATCGGTGTAAAAACGAAATAATAGCATTAAAATCTTAACTTAAAAGGTCTTTATTTTAACACTAAAGCATGGGTTTTTGATTAGGGGATAGGGATGCAACTTGTACTTGATCCGAGTAGTTTGGATTTAGGAGTACTTTGCCCAAACTTGATCATAATCCAATTAAAAACTTAAATTTGAAGCTAATTCATTTTATTAATAATTAGTCTAATAAATAGAGGCGAATTAAAAAATTTCATAGACTTTTGTATTTAAATTTCACAATTTAATATATATAATAAAAAAAAGTATAATTTACAAATCATAATTTATATTTTTAAATATTAAAAGTTGTATCTCAACCCGGCAGTCTTGTTTAATTTGTTATTGTTTGTTTTCGATTATGTCTGTAAGATTAAAATTGATACTTAATTGCAGACTTACAATTTAATTAATTGCACGACAAGAAGAAGAAGAAAAACATAACAAAAAGGAAAAAATTAATTTTATTTAATTAACTGCACTTTCTTGCTTCATGGCTTCATCGAGTTGCTTTTTGCTTGTGCTTGGTAATTAATTGGCATATGAATAGAAAACAAATTTGATGCAGAAATCTTGTGCTTGTGCTTGGTAATTCATCGGTCCATTATTATTTATTAATATAATATATAAATATATATTATATATAAGGCAAAATTCTTGAGCTGTTGCAAAAAAATTGGATTTTTACAGGATTGTGCAATTGCAGAAATTTTTAGATTATGCAATTGTAGAAATCAAAATTACAAAAAATCTTGGACTGTGCAATTTCAAAAATATCTTCGATTGCGAGAGTCGAAAGAGTAGGAAGGGTTAATATATCTATCCATTTAAACATTATTCAAACTTCAAATAACATCAATGGCATGGCTCACGATTGTGACTTGTGAGTAATGCATAGAGCGATTAAATGAGGAAGTGTTGATGACTCGAGGGCAATGGCCACCTTGGTCACACGATGAATCTGTCCCTGCTAATAAAACATTTATACATAATTTTATGAGTTATGTTTATGTTTTGTTCATGAAATGATAAACTATGATAACATTTAATATTGACAATATTATATATAAGGCAAAATTCTTGAACTTACATTTCAAGTCTTCTTAAAGTACAACAACAAGCATGTTATTTCTTTTAATTATTTTTTTATAAGTTTCATTCACTTTCTATAAAAAACAATATATTCCCATTTTAATAATTTTTTATATTAATCTATCTCTCAAACAACTTATTTGATTCCAGCCTTAATAGATAACATTGATGGAAGCATTTGTGGTTACTTTAAAAGTGTTAGTAAATCATTAATAGACATTGGGTTTGTGAAGTGATTAAATAACCTTTTATATAAGAGGCAAAATAATCTTGGGATGAAGAACATGTAGTTAGATATATATATATATATATATATATATATATATATATATATATATATATAAAGATAGATGTAAGCATAGGGTTTGTTTGAGGGAGAATGCAAGTAATAGTATAAGTGATTAAATTTTCATTCATCGGAATTATTTCTACTTAATAAATGCTAATTTACATATATGACATATTTTAATTTATTATAATTTCAATTTAGTATGGCATGGTTGAAAATTTCAATTCGGTTAAGATAATAGACCTAGCAAACTAGCGTCAAATAATAAATGAATATAAACACTTTGGGTGAGGACAAAATTGCATGATTTTTTAGCACCGTAATCTCATGCTTGTGTTTGTAGGAATCTCCGTGATTACTTATCGGATACCTTACCTAACACCAATGGAAAAGTCTTATAAAGGTTCTTTTTTAAATCAACTTGTTAGTGGTTTAATAATTCTTTGAGTACTTTAATTCACAAAATCACACAAATAATATAAAGTAAGCGTAGAGTGAAAGAACATAAGATATACGTGAGCTAATCAATGACCTACTCCTTAGATGACAAGACTCCAACTTTTCCCAATCAATCCACTATACACATGAAGGTTATAACCTCTTATAATGATTTATCCCTCCTCCTATCTTTTCTCTATGATTGTAAATATAAAGCTAATGCAGTGAAAAATGTCACCTAATGTGTCTATTTTTCTCTCTATTTAGCCTTTGCTTGCTTACCGTATTTGTCACGCCCGAATTCCAAGAAAACCCGAAACCAGGAACATGACTTCCCCTTGCCCGACACCGAAATGTCAAGGGGTTGGTGATCAGCACCAATAGAGACTACACCGTGGGTGCTATCTCAAATATGTAACCTTGTACAGTCATACATCAAGGGTAATCCTGTACTTTCCCATACATCATCATGCATATGATAAGTCAAACAATCATACGAGACATTACATCACAAACAAGATGCAAATACAACCGTCCACGGACCCATGTCCGGGATACAACACATAATAAAATACGAATACGATCAGTATCATACATCGAGTAGTGGGTACATCCTCCTGGAATAAAGTCCTCCACTAGTCTCGGGTCACACCCGAAAAGGGGTAAACAACAAGTAGGGGTGAGCGACAAGCTCGTAGGTGACCCCAAAACTCCACATCATGCGACACATATAAGTCTATACTATATGCTCGGTGTACTCGTGCAGTGTAGTGTCACGATCATCGGGACTCACCTGCAAACAAACATCGAGGACTCGGCCTGCCCACACGGCCTCGGGGCACTCGGCCCTAGCTCCACGATCCTCCATGGGATCCCGGCTCGGGCACTCGGCCCTAGCTCCACGAGCTCAATGGCTCAACTCGGGCCTTAGCTTGTCCACGCGTAATATGCTCGGCCACGATCACCACACAGGCATGCCATCGGTGCATATTGTCACGGATCGAGGCTTATCCTAACATACTTAGGCCATTTTGGGGTATTTCCCCCTTGTAAAATGTTGTACTTAGCTTATAGAGTAAGTTGTAGAGATTTTAGATTTCGATCATATATGATGTCTCTTGGCGACATAGCCAGGAAAAGTGTTAACATCTATATGTAGGGGAGTGATGTTGTAAAGCTTTCAAGCATTCAATACAATCGTTTGTTGCCTTCATTTAAATCGATCTTCCGCTAAGCGCTTCCCTACACAAATGATTTACAACAGTCGATGGGTTCCGATCCAAATGCGACGATTTAGGCTGACCTAGCGTTCCTTCGTACGGGTGGGAACTAGGTGCCGCACGGGTTAAGTCGCTATAAGGGCTGACCCTGTGACAAGTGGTATCGAGCCAGGTTGGTGCTAAAGTTCGGTGGAACAATCAAAACTTCGAGACGGCGTAAAAATGACAAACGGAGGATCTGTTATCATTAGTGGTGGCGACCACGAAGGCCGCGACAAGGAGCACCACGCTAAGGAACGGAGGAGAGATAAGTCCGTTTCGAGGGAAACATGTCCGCGGAGAGTCGGCTAGCCAAATGGAGTTGGCGTTAGCCAAACGGATGGAGGTGGTCGAGGAGCACACCGAAAGCATCGAAAAGCTGGACTCGAGAGGGTGAGGAAAGCTATGGGAGGATGCAAGGCTTCTTAACTCCATCATGGACGACATGAACTCTCGATTTGAGGGCTTGAAGGGTTCTCTCATGTCCCAAATCCTGGCGATGCAAGCGGAAATCAAAGAGATCAAGGCGGATTGGTCTCTCCGTAAGATGGCGGTCACCCAAGGTGGCGTTGGCGGCCATTCCAGCTCCAAAATCGATGTGCCAAAGCCTAAGACCTATCTTGGGTCTAGGAATGCAAGAGAGTTAGACAACTTCCTCTGGACCATGGAGCGGTACTTCGATGCCTTGAATATTGTTGACGAGGCAAAGAAGGTGAAGACCGCTCCGCTATACTTAGTCGATTCGGCTATGGTGTGGTGGAGGCGACGATATGCCGACAAGGAGTGCGGCTTATGCATTATCGACAATTGGGCAAATTTCAAGCGGAGATTAAGGCCGGTTTATCCCCGAGCGCGGAGGACGAGTCCCGGGCGAAACTTTGGCGCCTTACCCACAAGGGCACGGTGCGGGAGTACGTCCGCGAGTTTTCAGAGCTCATCTTGGAGATCCGGACATGTCCGCGAAGGATTCATTATTTTCCTTCATGGACAGTTGCAACAATGGACAAAGTTGGAGCTGCAGCGGAGGAATGTGCGGGACACTGGCGTCGGCCATGGCGGTGGCCGAATCACTTATCGAGTACAAGAAGCCGGAGAAAACCACCAGTTCTTCATCGACTTCCAAGGCGAACAGGTTCTACAAGGAGAAACATGGGGAGACAACCGAGTGAAGGAAAAGGGAGACCCTTCCAACCGTCTGCAGGACTTTCGCCCAAAACACTTCGCGAATGGTTCCAAGGATGGGAAGAAGCCAAGGATCTCCTGTTTCCTTTGTGAAGGCCCTTACAAGGCCTTCGAGTGCCCGAGCGCTCCAAGCTCTCCGCGATGATCAATGAAGACGAAGGAAGGGATGCGAGGGATCCACGACTTGGTTACTTGCGGCTCCTTTTAATGCAATCAAGGCGAAGGTGGAGGTGCCACCATCCGGATGACGAAGGGGGCGCATGTACGTGCTCGCTAAGGCCAACAACCTTGAAACTAAGGCCTTGGTGGACACGGTGCGACCAACAACTTCATTAAGGTCGAAGATGCTCGTAGACGGGGATAGTCTACAAGGAAGAGAAGAGGCTAGGCGAAGGCGGTGAACTCCGGTGCAGGTCAATCCATGGCGTGGCTTGAGGCGTCGAGCTAAGTATTGGCGAGTGGAGAGGCAAGGTGAATCTCTCCACGGTGTCGATGGACGACTATCCCATGGTGTTGGGGATGGAGTTCGTTGATCGAGGTGCGGGCAATTCCAATTCCTAGCACCAACACAATGTGCATCATGGACGAGGGGAAAACGTGCATGGTGAAGGTAATGCGGGAGGAAGAGCTCAAGGCGAAGTCTCTTTCGGCGCTCCAACTGTCTAAAGGAGTTAGACGACGGAGCCAACCTTCATTGACATGGTGAAGGAAGAAGGCCCAAGTGTTGGGAAGGAGCCCCCAACCGAAGTGAAGACGGTCCTTGAAGAGTTTGGGGACGTTATGCCACCCGAACTCCCCAAACAACTTTCGCCGAAGCGGGAGGTGGACCATAGGATCGAGCTAGAGGCCGGTGCAAGGCCTCTTCTGCGGTGGCCTATCGGATCGCACCACCGGAGTTGGAGGAACTTCGAAACAATTGAAGGACTTGTTGGATGCCGGATTCATTCGGCCATCCAAAGCGCCATTGGAGCACCGGTGTTGTTCCAAAAGAAGCATGACGGGTCGATGCGGCTATGCATTGACTATAGGGCGCTAAATAAGATTACGGTGAAGAACAATACCCCATCCCACTAATATCCGACTGTTTGATCAACTTGGTGCTGCGAGATGGTTCTCAAAGCTAGACTTGCGGTCGGGATATTGGCAAGTGCGGATAGCCGAAGGTGATGAGGCAAAGACGGCGTGCGTCACAAGATATGGCTCTTACGAGTTCTTGGTGATGTCCTTTGGCCTCACAAACGCCCCGCCACATTTTGTACGTTGATGAACCGGATCTTCTAACCATACTTGGGACAGATTCGTCGTGGTGTACCTTGATGACATTGTCATCTACAAAAAACCTTGGAGGAGCACAAGACACACCTACGACGGGTTTTCCAAATCTTAAGGGAGAACCAACTCTTTGTGAAGAAAGAAAATGTGACTTTGCGAAGAAGGAGGTGCCCTTCTTGGGTCACATCATTGGCGGTGGCAAACTAAAGATGGACAATAAGAAAGTGTTAGCCATCAAGGAATGGGAGACGCCTAAGAAAGTCCCTGAGATGCGTTCCTTCCTTGGCTTGGTTAACTACTATAGAAGATTCATCCGCGGTATTCCCACATTGCCGCACCCTGACGGAACTATTAAAGAAGAACAAGACTTGGGTGTGGGATGATGCTTGCCGAGAGGCGTTTGATAAGTTGAAGCAAGCCGTGACAAACGGACCGGTGATGGCACTGCCGGACCATACGAAGCTTTATGAAGTTCACACGGATGCTTCGGACTTTGCTATCGGTGGAGTTCTAATGCAGGAGGGGCATCCGTAGCATATGAAAGCCGGAAACTCAATGGCACCGAACGGAGGTACGCGGTGCACGAAAAGGAGATAACGGCGGTTATGCATTGCCTTCAGGTGTGGAGGCATTACTTACTAGGGTCCAAGTTCGTGGTGAAGATGGACAATATTGCTACGAGTTATTTCCTAACTCAAAGGAACTTAACTCCGAAGCAAGCACGATGGCAAGGACTCCTAGTAGAATTCGACTTTGTGCTCGAGTACAAACCGAGCACAAATAATGTGGTGGCCGATGCATTAAGTCGGAAGGCGGAACTTGCGGCCATTAGCCAACCACAATTCCCCCTGGTGGACAAACTAAAGGAAGGAATGGAGCACGACCCATTAGCCAAGTCCTTGGTGGAATGCGTCAAAGCCGGGAAGACGCGGCGATTTTGGCTAAGGGATGACTTGCTCCATACTCGAGGGGAACGGGCGTACGTTCCTTAAATGGGGAAGTTTGAGGAGAAACATCCTCAAAGAATGTCACGAATCGCGGTGGGCTGGCCATCTTGGAGTCGATCGTACCTTGGCGTTGGTCGAACGGAGCTATTACCGGCCTCAACTTTACGAGGACGTTCAAGTGTACGTGAGGACTTGTCTTGTGTGCCAACAAGACAAGATAGAGAATCGGCAATCGGCGGGACTGTTAGAACCATTGCCCACTCCGGAAAGACCTTGGGAAAGTGTTTCGATGGACTTCATTGTTTGTCTCCCAAGATCCGAAGGATGCGGTACGATTATTGTGGTGGTCGACCGATTCTCTAAGTATGTAGTTTTCATTCCAGCTCCGAAGGACTGCACAGCAGACGACATGGCCCGACTATTCTTCAAGTACGTGGTGAAGTACTAGGGCATTCCAAAGACAATTGTGAGTGATCGGGACTCTCGATTTCTTGGGTGGTTTTGGACCGAGCCGTTCCGGATAATGGGTTCGTAACTTAAACTTTTCAACAAGTTTCCACCCACAAACAGACGGCCAAAGCGAACGTGTCAATGGCTTATTGGAGCTGTATCCGAGGCACTACGTGAGTGCCAACCAAAGAGATTGGGCCAAGTTATTGGACATAGCCCAATTCTCATATAACTTGTAGAAGAGCGAGTCCACGAACGAGAGTCCGTTCGAACTCGCAATGGCAAGCAACCATTGACGCCCACCTCCATCACTCGGGGGTACACTGGAAAAAGCCCCGCGGCATTCAAGTTTGCAAAAGGATGGCATGAACAGACGGATTTGGCCAGGGCATACTTGCACAAAGCGGCGAAGAAGATGAAGAAGTGGGCGGATCAACAAAGGAGGCCCTTGGAGTTTCAAGAAGGAGACATGGTGATGCTCAAACTCCTTCCGCGCCAAACCAAAGCACTCGGACAATTGCATAAGCGTTTGGTGCGCCGTTATGAGGGGCCTTTCAAAGTACTTAAGAGAGTTGGGAAGGTCTCATACAACTGGACCTCCCGACTAGCTTACAAAGGCATCCGGTGTTCCACGTTAGTTTGCTCAAGCCTTACCATGAAGACTTAGAAGATACGAGCAGACAACGGGCGGTGCGGACACCAACAGCATCAACAGAAAGACCTACGACAAAGAGATAGAGAAAATCCATTCTCGTAGAGTCGTGCCAAGAAGGGGCGTAGATCCAAGCCGGGTGGAGTACTACGTTCAATGGAAGAACGGGCCGGTTGAAGAGGCAAGGCTGGGAGAAGGAAGAGGATCCGGGGCAATTCTCCAAAGAGATTGAAGAGTACCGGAAGAAACCGAACGCTACATCCAGCGATTCGACGAGTTCGAGGAAGCCGAAGACGCAACGAGGACGCCGCGAAATCGGGTGGGGGGAGAATGTCACGGACCGAGGCTTATCCTAGCTTACTTAGGCCATTTTGGGGTATTTCGCCCTTGTAAAATGTTGTACTTAGCTTATAGAGTAAGTTGTAGAGATTTTAGATTTCGATCATATATGATGTCTCCGGCGACATAGCCAGAAAAGTGTTAACATCTATATGTAGGGGAGTGATGTTGTAAAGCTTTCAAGCATTCAATACAATCGTTTGTTGCCTTCGTTTAAATCGATCTTCCGCTAAGCGCTTCCCTACACAAATGCTTTACAACGGATCAATGGGTTCCGATCCAAATACGACGAGTTAGGCGACCTAGCGTTCCTTCGTACGGGTGGGAACTAGGTGCCGCACGGGTTAAGCTGCTTATAAAGGCTGACCCCGTGACAATATGTTTGCCACGTCAACCACATAGCACCATCGGTGCATCACGGTGAGAACCCAAACAAGTCACGGAGTCCATGCCCCAATACCTCACACCAACATACTAACATTAGTATGCCATATCATTCTCAACATTTCCTTTAGACCGTAGCCAGGTCTTCATAAGTAAATCCTCAATCCTTGATTTATGAAGGAAGTACCCATAGCAACTATTTTCTTGAAATTAAAAGTCCCGCATTGGGTTCCCATAACATAAATAAGATAATCTGATTTTTGGGGATTTTTCGAGATGTCTAACCCCACTTTCCAAAAAGTCACCACTACGAACTTTTGGGTTTTTCTCGAGATTTTACACTAAATCCCAATTTTCACATTTTGAAAGAGTGGGAATTAATTTTTCTAGTATTTTTCTTTGAATCCAAAAGGGGGGTATTTCGTTATTTACATTGTAACTTAAGTATAGTCCAGTCAGGTGCGGTTGCACTGCTCGCGGAACACTACTTTGCGGAAACATCTGTATGGATTGAAGATACGGATCCTTCTTGCCGATCCGAACTAACTACTCAGACTACGGATCCGGACTAATTGCTCTGGACTACTGATCCGGACTAACTACTGCGACTATCTTGCTCCGGACTAACTCGCTCGGACTACTGATCCAAACTATCGCTCCTGGATGCAACGGGGTGACTCTAAAGTCGCGATCACGAACTTCGACCCTGCGGTTCGCCAGTATGGTTTCATCATCGTTTATGGCCTGATTTTCATCTGGAATCAACCCAGCAACCCCCAGGCACTCACAAACATGCGTTTTACTAAAGAGAGTACAAAATTACGTACCAAACTTGCTATAAATCGATTCTTAACTACAGATTTTATGCTAAATCATCATATCTAACCCTAAAAATTGGTTTTCCCCAAAACCTAGGGTTCATGCTCAAATTCATAAATCATGATAAATTCATGCATATTCAAAGACAGAATCGAGATAAGGGGTTCAAGGATACCTACTTGGACGGATTATTTGCGATCTACGAACTCAATCGCCCCAAATCACCAAGGGAAGCTCTTCACCTTCTCTCTCTCTCTCTCTCTCTCTCTCTCTCTCTCTCTTGCTCAAACACGCATGCACCAAGCAAATTAAAGGGATAATGCGGTTTCTTAATTATTTATATTGCTGCCAATAATTGGCCTCCCAAGCAATAATTGATCTCCGAACGCAATAATTGACCTTCCGAGGTCACGAACTCCAAATTGAGCCCAATTACTATCAAAACGCTCGAAATGACGAGCACAAGACTAAACAGATATTATTACACCCAAAAGACCGCCCAAATGCAAAGTCAACCAATAAACCCCAAAAAGTCAACAATCGGTCAAATGGGGTCCCGACTCGAAATCGGGCCCAAGTACGATCAAAATGCTCACATCGACGACTACACTACCGTCTAGATAGTTACATTCCCATAGAATGGCTATCTCTCAAAACTACCCAAATACGAGTCTTTACAATGTTTGCTTCACTTGAGCCTCACTTGATCACCAAGAATGCTAGTTAACTATTTAAATAAAATTATGGTTTCTGTCAAGTTTTCTTTTAATTTGTTTCAAAACTAAAATAATAAAATTCCTCTTTCCTTTTATACGGCTACTCTTGGTTGCCCTAATTGCCTCATTAGATTAAGGTTTGTTCCACCATTCATTAATGGTACCGACAATATACAATATAGTCTTCTTCTCCAATAACATAGGAATACACCCTATCAAGATCCAGGAAAAATTTGGATGCTTTTATTAACCATCATTGACTTGCCACCCTTATATTTTCAACCATTTATCTTGTTCCCCATGTATAAAATTGAATGATCATTGTTCCCAGGATCAAAGTTCCGTAGAGACAAACTTGATAACAAAGCTCCTTGATTTTAACTTTCAAATCCTTCTACGAGTTTGCTATATATTAGAGTTCTTGTGGCTATCTCCTCTTTCGGGTTACTTTTGTTAATAGAAGTCCTTTTGATTCAAACTTCAAAAACCATCTAATTACAATATGCTCGATAAGATTTAATGCTTGATAAGTTTTGAAGACATCCAATATCAAAACCCATTTAATACTTTATGTAGGATAACATTGTTTTGATATCCTTTAAATTTTTCTTATATCGGACTTGTTTGGTATATACTTAAAGTAGGATGCCATATCCTTTAAAGTCTTATAATATCGGACTGTCCTATAAATACTTTAAGTAGGACATCATTTTAATATCTTTTAAAGTTTTTTTATATCAAACCCGTCTGATTTACACTAATGTCTTTTGCTTCATAATGATAACAATAAATTATACCCTTATTTAATAGTTGTTTTTGGATGATTTGCTAATTGTATATATGTTTATGCACCAACTTTTGATATATTTCTCTTAATTTGTGATGTAACAGTATATTGCATTGTTTTTGGAATTTTTATTGTACTTTGTAGTATTTTATTTGAGTATAATGAAAGTTGCAATAGTTTGGAGATGTTAGATTGTTTGGAGCAATTTTGGAGTCAAGCAAGAGGAAATGGCTTAAAATCTAGTTGTAGAGTACTATGATTGAAACATGTCCCATCATGAAATAATTAGTGCTTGAATCATGTATTGTGAAGTTTGATAGCATCTAAACACATCTTATTCCTTGTTACTCAAAGTATTGGGTGCCTAACGCAATTAATTTGTCGAGTAGTGTGATTATTAATATGTTGAGCTTCATAATTAAAATGTGTTGAGCAAAGCATAAAATTTTGTCAACCCATGTGCAATTAAATGGTGTAGATCGATATACACAAGCATGGAGAATTATGCGCCGCACAAAATAATTTAAATACAATGAAAAAGAGTATGTGTAGGCGGTGTGGAAGAGAGTGGCATTAAAATATGTTTTAAAAATTTTATGGGATAGTAGGTCGAGTTTCAAAGTGAGTCATTGCATGGTTGGGAGAGAGAGTATGCATTTCAATTAAAGCATGTAAAGAATTCAAATGCAATAACGCAATTAAATTAAAGAAGGTGGGCCGAATGATGTGCTTAAACTAACATGACCCCCAAGTGTTTATTTATTATTTAGCTGGTTTAGAGTTTCTTTTATTTAGTTGCTTTTACTCTACCATTTTCTTCTTCTTTTGGATTGCATTGATTAAAGTCTTTGTGGTGTTAATTGTTTTCTTTTACTTAGGAAGAATAATCATTCATTTTCTAGCACAATGACCTTTAAGCTTACATCTTTTACGATCATCAACCAAGTCTACTAACACTATAAACTTGTTATGTATGTTAATCTACTTGAACTTCCACCAATATTCTTTATTATTATGTCCTTTCTTCTTAAAGAATGAGTAAAGATTTCTTATTGGTTCTTATCTCTAGATTTTATACTATTAGCACAAGATTTATAGTTGATTATAATGATTATCACACAACAATATTTAGGTTCTAAAACAACCAATAGATAAGAAATAGGCCTTAGAGTGCTTGTACTTGTTGTCTCGATCGGACACATCAACTTAATAGTTTATGAAAAGACTTGTATTTTTTGGTAACCTCATGAGATAATGGTTAAATGGTTTTGGTAGTATCCTGAATGTTAATTTGGCCACGATATGAGTGTTTTGACTATATTTGGACCCAATTTGAAGTTCAGAACCACGGAGGGCAATTTTGTACCTTTAGATGACCTTTAGAGTTAAACAAATTAAAATAATATTTTATTGAAAACAAATAATGGGAATTATTGGACAAAGGGTTTAAATAGGTGGTGTTGTAGGGTTTTTGAGTGTTTTCTAGATCCTTGAATGACGACATGATTGTGAGAGAAGGAAGGGAGGAACTTGAAGGTTTAACAAAGAGCTTGATGATTTGCTTGTGTTTGAAGACTCAATGTAGGTTTATTTATCTCTCTAAATCCTTCTCATGTTATCTAAACCCTAGGAAGTTCATTAGATTTTTAATTCAGATTATCAAACTTTAGTTCGATAGAATATGTACGAATGAATAAAATATTAAATGCTTTAATTGTTTCAGTTGGGTATTAGGCATGAACCCTATGTTGTAAACTATCATTAAACCGTGAAATTTATTGGGGTTGTATTATTCATGATAGGAAGCATGTTTTTCCCAGTTTGGTTTGTTCTTAGGGTTAATATTCATTGTTCATTATAAATTGGAGTTTAATGAGCATGTCTTAAATCGTGTTTTTGGCGTATCTAATCACATTTAGGATTATTGACTTGTAATTTGGGTGTTAGATCCTTCATTTTTGTGGTGTTTTAGGGTGAATCGTGCTTCATGGTGTTGAAGTGCTTCATAATGTTGAAGGACGAAGTAGTCGTCAATAGGAATGAACAACGTTGAATTGCATGAACATGAGGTCGCACATGGCGAGCATGTGGAGACATGTGGTTGCATGTGGCGATGCGTGCCCCATGCAATAGCTACGTATAAAGGGAAATTTGTAAATTTTATTATGTTTTGACCTTATTTTGTTACGGTCCAGTTAGGAGGTTTGGGGGACCTTAGGAGGGACCCATTGGGAGATTTGTAGCTTAGTATTATTTAGGATCTATGTGAGGTTTCCTATTTTACTAATTTAATTGAAAGGTTGTGTAATATCCCATATCAGGAAATATCATAAGATAGTCGTATTTGGGGATGAGGGTATCATTTTGTGGTAGTTATTGGACCCCATTTTGTCCGGGTTGGACATACACATTCATTTTCCGCTTTAGACTTTTCTTCTATTTGTTAACCATTTTGTACGAGATAATTAAAAAGACGTGATCGTTGATCCGAGAGGCGCAATTTTAATGACTTATTTAAAAAAGACTTTTAAATGCCAAAGAGCTAGTTCCGAGTGATAGGAAATCAAATTTGAGGATCGACGTCTTTGACCGCACTCAAATCCGAGGTCAAATGAAGAAGTTATAGTGAAAACGTGTTTTGACCGCTAACGGCTATAGACTAGCGGCCAATATTCAAAATGACACTCCGGATCAGGTCACAAATTGCATACTCTTAATCCTCTCATCATTCTGAGAATTTTGACGTATATTTTACATCTATTCTCTCACAGAGCTTATTTTCGAAAAATAAAATAAAAATGTATTTCAATAATAAAGCGATTTAGGGATGCGCGAGACGGGCTTGGCGCAAAAACAACATCATTTTAAAATAAAAATGACACGGGGATGTTCGTCATGATGCTATGAGTCCAAGAATAATTTTTTTCAACATTTTTGAAATCCAGATCGCCTCATCGATCCCAAAAATCCAAAACATTAGTTAAAATATTACGAATTGGAGTAATAAAAAAATTTCTTTTTTCTTTTCCTCTTTTCTTTCCCGCCTATTGCAGCCCACGTGTCATCTCTTCGTTGGTTTGATTTAAAAATAAAACAAAATAACAAAAACAAAAAAAACAAAAACAAAAAACTAAATAAAACAAAATAAACCTTTCATACCAGGTATCATCTCTCTTCATACCCGAAAGTGCCCCCCGCTGGCCGGAAATTGAATCGCCGGCCACTGCTGTTCAAAACCTCAAACCCTCATCACCTCCCTTCATCTTACCCGTTCTTCCCTTCCACCACGACATCCCGTTAGGCGTCAACTCGTGCATCGGCCACCCCAGCCACCGGCGGTTTTCCTCTACCACACGTCAACGATCGATTGCCCTGACGACCCCTCTCGGCATCCCTAAAGCCGATGCTCCTCGCTGGCCCAAGTTGTGGTAGACCACTCGGTCCTCCCCTCCCCGATCAAAAGGGTGGTCCTCGGCCTCCCACGGCAAGGCCATCACCGGCCGACATCCACAACTCCAACCCCCAGCACGCCTCGGTCCGGCAAGAACAAACGCGGCATCAACCTTCCTACCTGGACACACTTCAGACCATCGTACCATGGTTCACCACCCTGCACCTCCCCGTTGTTCAACGCCTGAACTGTTAAGGAAGAGGCCGGGTGACTCGTGAAATTGAAGAAGCTGGCGTGGTGGAAATTTATGTGTTAAACCGCATTTTTTTTATCACTTGCTTGTTACATGGTTGGTGGAATTTTGTTGGTTTAAAATTAGTTTCCAAGAGTGCTTTTTGCCATTTGATCGATCACGTACAGTGGGTGATTAGTTCTTATATCTCCCGTTCCATAATGGTCTATGAGTAATACATGTTTTGTTTGGTTTATGGACCTTCTTAATCTGTGTGATTTTTCACTGTTTTATGTTTTTCTTCTTGACACTCATGCATACGGCATTTGGTAAAACCATTCGTGAATCATCTATGTTTGTTGGCACTGAAATTTTTGATGCTTTGACCCTTGATTCGTGACACCCATTCTTTTTTTTTTTACATACATTGATACACATTTGACAGTGTCTTATAAGCACAGACAACAACCCATTTTTACACATTTCATAGCATGTGATGGAACCATTTTTTTTAAACGAGACCTAGCCATAGATTCTATTTTTTTTCTTCCATCTTTTGATGTTTTTTTTATTATTTTGTTTTTGAATGTTGCCGCTACTTCCTCTCGTTTGGTGTTATGATTCCCTTTTGGCCACCGCATGGTTGTGATTTTGATGGTTATCTCGCGTGTTTTTTACCCATGGCCTCGCACTTGTTTTGAACATGATTTAGGTCTTGGTTCAGGCGTGTATTTTAGTTGAGTTTTAGCCATTTCCTTTTATTTATGCTTCATGTTGGTTTCTTGGGCGTAGGGCATTCACCTTTCCCTTGGTTGTTTCTGGTTCTAGGCTTTTAGTTGATAAGGTTGGGCCACATTAAATCGGCTTTTGATTATCTGATTGTTCTTGTTTTTGCTGCACTAATCGTGCCCTGCAGGTGTTTAATTAGCACATACTATTTTATTATTTTGTATTTCACTTACATTTGGAGCATGTACCTACCTCTTCTTTGTATTTTCCCCATATCGTTGTAATGTCCATTGGGACTTCATTTGTAAAAAATTGTAAATTCTCATATAGTGAAAAAGAAATAAAAGAGAGAGAGAGAGAGAGAGAGAGAGAGAGAGAGAGAGAGAGAGAGAGAGAGAGAGAGAGAGAGAGGAGAAAAAAGTAGTAAGTATTTTATTTGGTGAATGTCACTTGTCACACACACACTTTCATTTATATTCTGTATATTTGACATATAAAAAAAGAGTTTTTTTCGAAATAAAAAATAAAGTTTTCTCCAATAGCAAAATTTAAAATAAAATTATTTTTCTCAAATTGTATACTTTTCTAGAAAACAAAAGGTGCTTGGGCTCAAATTTTTAAATAAAAACTCAAAATAAATTCTAAAAAAAACCAATAAAAATTACTTTGTTATTATTAAAAAATTCCTTCTCAAACTTTTTGAATTCTTATGCATCTTTAGTTTTTTTTGTTTTATTGTTTTTTGTTGAACAAATAGTTTAGGTTTTTCTCACAAACAAAAAAATAATTTAGGACTTAATTATTCTTTTAGATTTAGTTTCTTTAACACCTTAACTTTTAGGATTTCTTTTGGACTTCTTTAGGTTTATTGGGCTTAATTCAACTTTAAACAATTAACTTAGGCTATAGGAAGATTTAACATTACTTTTTAATAGTTAAAATCAAAACAAAAGTTAAAACAAATTAGAAACCTCCTTCCTCCTAAGATAGGTACCGAAAGGGTGTCGCGGGGGTGCTAATCCTTCCCGCGCATAACAAACTCCCGAACTTGGCTTTGGCAACGTAGATCATTTTAGGTGACCAACTGCACCCCAAAAATAGTTGGTGGCGACTTATATTTTTTTTATCACCATTCGGGTGAAGGGTGGGAGAATTGCATCCCCAAAAGCGGGTTTCCCTCTCGGACGAAATCCGGTGATGACAGTAGTGATTGAGAATATAGTTATTTTGATTGTAATTTGGGTCCTATTTGGGGCCTGAATGACCTAGGGGCATTATTATAATTTTTTGTAATGAGTTAAAGGGTTAATTGGTCAATTTGGTTATTTGGGGATCTTAAAATATTAATATTTAATAGAAATACTAATTTTTATTAATGAAGGGCTTTTTGGTATTTTATATTGATTTAAGATAGGAATTTTAGTATATTAGAAAACCTAGTATAATTAGGTTTCTTAATCAACAATAAGTCAAAGCTAAATTGGACTCTGCTCACCTCTATAAATAGGGAGGTTGGCCAGGAGTGTTGGGCCGTTGTTTCTTTATGTATTGAGAGCCCTAGCCATCCTTGGAGCAAGAGAAAAGAAAGTCGTGGCTTGAAGCTTCCGAGCATTTTGACAAGTGAAGCGTATTGCACCGTGTTAGAGGTAGGTGTTTTATCATTCTTAATCTCTCCTAGGATTCTATAACATCCGGGGTTGGTTTAGTTTTTGGGGATCAAGCTTAGAACGAACGATAATGTGGTTGGGTGAACAGTAATGTGGTCGGATGATTTTTCTAATATTTTTATTGGATAACCGATTAAAAAACCCTTTGAAACGGTGGGATTATAAACAAATCGGAGGTCCGTAGAATTAGTTATGATTTTTCGAAGTTGAGACAAAGCCGCACCTGTTTTATCAGCCTTGTTTTGCTTCTTTTAATGTTAATGAAAATTTAAGCTTGAAACCTTTAGAGAGAAACCCCAATGAATGTCCGGGGATTGTAGTGTGCTTTTTATTGTTATAATTGGTGTGCATATATATTTATTTTTATACCAAAACGTATTCATAATGATTATACTCTGGTATGGTTTTACTGCGAATGTTATATATTATTGATGTGTGTTCTTATTATATAGTGCACTATATTTGTTGCGATGAGGTCCGATAAAAGACAATGATCCAATAAAGGACGAGAGGCCCGGTTAAAGGAAACAAGGGTACAATGGATCCGGTCAAGGACATCGGTGTGATAAAGCATAATATGCATGGTGAAATGTGTGATTGAATTGTTATGAATAATAATGTTTACATGTGATGTGTGTGAGGACCCGTGTCCTAGTCTTGAGAGTTAGAGGTTATGAGGTGCCTTATTTTGTATCGACACGTGTTTGGGCTTGGATGAGTTAGTCTTTTTTTTGTGTTTGGGCAAATTATTTTGGAGGAAGCTAAGTTGGAATTTCGTGTGTAGCTTGGTCGATGTGGCCTTAGTCGGTGTGGCAAGGGTTGATGTGGTCGACCTGGCAGAATAAGCGGTCGATATGGTCGACGTGCGTCGATGTGTGTGGTCGATGCGAGATTCTTGTTCGACGTAAGGTCGTCTTGTGGTCGAGGTCAACCAAGAGCAATTTCCGAGAGCTTTTCCATGTGTATTGGTCGACGTGAGAAATGTTCGACGTGGGTCAATGTGAGGTCGACGTGGTCGATCCAACTTGAGATCGACCTGATGCGATGTGAGTTTTTGTCGATGTTGAGGCCTGGTCGACGAGAAGGGCGATCGATGTGGGTCGATCCCTTTATTTTTGGGTCGACGTCGCCTGCGTGACAACGTATTTTCGATACGACTTGATCTTTCGATTTTAGGGTTCTTTTTCGGTAGCCGCCGTCGCAGAGAGAGAGAGAGAGAGAGAGAGAGAGAGAGAGAGAGAGAGAGAGAGAGAGAGATTATTGTCTCGTACAATCGTTGCGGGTGCGTTCTTGGAATCGGGAGGCGCCATTGGAGAGGAGCAAGGAGGAAGGAGGATCATCCGATTTCTTGATTTCTAAACCCTAACACAATCGGATCTAAGGTAGGTGGTTTTATCTCCTGGAACCCGTTTCATGAGTTGTAATTGTTTGAGATTACGATTGCGGGGAGATTGTATTTTGATGTGTGATTATGAGACATGCGTGAATATGTGTACATATATATATGTTTTGCGTTGAGAAACATGTGATAGAGATGTCCTTGAGTTGTGTTGAGGTGTAATGTGAGTTTGAGCATATGTGTGTGATTTGTTATGTTTAAATAGAGATGTTCCATGAGTTAAATTGTGTATTTTGTTATCATGCTTGTGTTTGAGATATGAGGTCCCGGTGAGGGGACAGTCCATGGGATAGATGTGAGACATTAAGTTTTCATTGAGGGAACCTCCTGTGAATTTCTTGTGTGTATTTCATTGTACTTTAATTACACTACACTGCACATATTTGCACGAGCATTTTGTGGAAGAGATGTTGGGTTGGTTCAGGGAGACATAACCCCTTCCGAGCGTGGTTTGCTCACCTACCTTTAATGTCTTTTTATGCGGCATTAGGAGATTGTCACCCCGTGGATGCATGAGTGTTGTTTTATTGTTCTCTTTGATATATTGTAATTCAGGAGACCGAGACTCTTGTATTTGCTTGAGATTGGTATACTTATTTGAGACACCGTGTTTTGGGGCTGGTGACCCTATTTATTATGTGACACAATTTTATTACATGGAGTATTATATTGTGTGGTTTGTGCATGTCATGTGTGAGATTGTGACAGGTTTGGGGTAGCACCCAAGAGGGAGCCCTATCGGTAACTATTCACCAACCCCTTGTCCTCCTGGGTGCAAGGTATGGGGTATCACTAACTGGTTTCTTTGTGTTGGGAAATCCGGGGTGTGACAATGTGGTTGTTGAACACTATACTCGCACATTTACACCTTGCATGTAGAATTTGTTAGTTTAACTAACCAAAAAGTGTAGATGGATAGTCACATACTAGCTATGAAGCTCACACTACATTCTTAAATCCTTTGCAGTACTAAAGAGAGATTGGAGGAGCACTAGAAGTAAGGTGGACCATGGTCTTGATGTGGTGTTTATGTGATTACGGAACTTATGATTTATGTGTTATTTGTTTGGATTTTGACTTTTCAAACATGGGTTTGTGGATATTATAAGACAGTTTAATTATTTTATGGTTTGTTTTAAAGTATTTTGTTCAATGGATGTCATTGAGAAAGTCTTATCATACTCCGTTGTGTGACAAGATCGGGGAGCGTGAGACATCGCTCGCTTTGTAGTCTCTAATAGGTGTTAGTCACCAACCTCTTGACATTTCGGGTGCATGCATGGGGCGATCATGTCCTCAATTTCAGGTTTCGAAATTGGGGCGTGATAGGTTGTACAAGATTGTGATTTATTTTGAATATTTAGCCTTGTATGGTGATCTTGATGTTGCTGATATTATTAGGATGATGATATGATTTATATATCATGGTATGCACATGAATGCTTAATTTTATGTGTAGCGGGCTCGACAAGCCAACAATTTGGCTGTGTGCCTCTGTCACCGTGGATATGGCTCGATAGGCCGATAGTTTGACCTACACACTTTTGTCACCATGGACATGACTCAATAAGCTGATAATTTTCTTGCACGCCTCTATAATGTGATAGTTTCTTGTGTTGAAGACATTAATTGGGATCCAACAATAATCTAGAGAAAAATAATCAAATACCTAAACTCTAGCCTAAGCAATTCAAGTAATGAATTGAAAAGGCCAAAATATAATAATAAATCTCCAATATGAGAATTTATAATTGTTAATAGCCAAAAATATGAACAATCTTAATGAATATTCCAACTAAATACGGGGCCTATTTATAAGCAAGCTAACAGTAAGAATTATAAACCTATTATAATTAGGAAACTAAAGTAAAATATCAAAATACCCTAATACGAATTAAATAAAAGAAAGTAATAAAAAGGAAAGACTTCTAATAGATAAGGAAAAGTAAATATAAGAAGAGTATTAATCAGAAAAGATATCTTGCACAACATGATATGTGCCGTGGTGCACGTCACGGGCAACACGATAGTGATTACTGCAAGTTGGCATGGGTGTTAGTGCATGATCTTCATTATTCCCCTTCCTTTATAAACTTCTCTTGTCCTCAAGGGAAAATTGAGAAAAATTATTCTACATCCAAAGTACAATGCCCCATTAATCCCGAAACTCATAATCTTCTTTACGTGAACCTCTTGCATTCTTATCACAACAATAAGCTACTGCAAAAATAGAAATGGAGCAGATCTTGAATCATCATGAGCTTCGCTCATATCTCTGACTAGTTGCTCCTTATCGAGGGCACCGCCTAATTGGGCATCATTGAGGACAAGTATCACCTTGTTGAGAGAGTTTTCAACGATGAAGGCCTTATTGACTTTGACTTGGGCATCGTCCACCACGGTAAAGGAAGTCGGAGGAATCAAGAATTCTTAAGTTAAAGTTGGGTCGCCAATCCCTTTAGATGAGTCACCAAATGGAAATTTAGCCTCACGCCATGATCCACATGGCCTCGATAACATGGTTCATCTTGATGCTAAAAGTATCTTCAACCTCCTGTGAAGTTCGACGTGACCCATGGTCGTCACCTTGAGTTCATCTACCTACTATAGGATCTTTTCCCTTGTGTATGGAAAATAATCGATCCATTTTTCTGATTAATCCTATTTTGAAATCAAACCATTTTTGCCATAGCTTCCGAAAGCTCGAACGAGAATGCTCCAAGGCTTCAACCACCGTTTGTTGTTTTAGTCCCCTCTTCCGTCATCGTTGATGAAAAATGCAATATAAATATTGAGAAATCTTAATTAGGATCTCTCAATGAAAGCACTAAATTATTGAGGACCTTGATTAGAATCCAACAACAATTTATAGAAAGATAACTGAATAATCAAACTACAGCCCAACCATTCAAGTAATGAACTAGAAAAGCCAAAATATAATAATAAACTTCCAATATGGGAGCTTATAATTGTTAATAGTCAATAATCTAAATAATCTGAATGAATATTCCGACTAAATACATGACCTATAAGCAAGCTAGCGGTTAGGAATTGAAAACATATTACAATTGGGAAAATAAAGTAAAATATCAAAATACTCTAATACAAATTAAATAAAAGAAAGTAATAAAAAAGGGAAAACTTTTATAAACAAAGAAAAGTAAATATAAGAAGATGTCTTGTGCAACATAATACGTGTACATGGCACACGTCACAAGCGGCATGAGCAATGATTAATACAAGCTGGCATAGGCATTAGTGCAAGGCCTTCATTAGGTTATGATAGTTGCTTGTGTAGTTATTTTCTTATGTTTTTTAAATGACTATTTATCCTTAAAAATGGTTAGTTAAATCACTACATGCGTGCACTTGTTCATATAGTATATAATATTAATGTTTAGTAACCGAGGGACGATGAGGAGTAGTAGTTTACCTACTAAGTATTTTGCTTACCCCTACTCGTTGATTTGTTTCCTAGGTGCCGATAGGACCTAGCGTATACTATGCAATAAGGTAGAGACTTCTTTACTTAATGTATAAACTCTAAATTGATTTGACATTTGTTTTATTTAAACTTATTTTTTGAATAAGGGTTTGTGGATATTTGTAATGAACTGACTTATGTTTTCATGGAATGGTTGAATTTAATAAATATGATATTTTAAAATTGTTTACATGTCATTGGGAATGTACTTCTAGGCCCTTATATGTTTTATATGTTAATGGGCAACATCGTGAGTATAGCTCCCTTAAAAGTTCTAAATACCAACCTTTTGACCATTTGTGTGTGAGCATGAGAAAGTCTCATACTCGATTCTAACTCTCTAAAATCAAAGTTGTGACAGTTTAGAACTTGCATGTTTTGAATAACTTTATAGAGGGGTCTCACTCGATAAAAGGGGTTTAAATATACATAGACCTCAACATAATGAGAAAAAACTTTAGAATATAGCTTGGACATCATATTAAAAAAGACTAATGAATCCCAAGAATAAGCTAACAATTTACCAATGTATACTAGAGGGGGGAGGGGATGGGGGATAAATATGTTATACGCCAAAATTTTCTCCTTTAAATAATATACTAGATATACAAACTTGGCTTTAACTACAAGTGTATACCTAGGGTTCAATTATTCTCACTTTTAACAAAACAATATATACTAGAGCAAACAATGGTATAAGAATCGTTACCTACTAATCACGGCTCTACCCAAAGTCACCTTCCATACGCCTTACTTTAAAAACGGTGACTTTATGTCCATAAAACAACTACGTTTAGTGATGGAACCGAAAGAATATATTAAGTGAAGTTGTTGGATTCAAACCATGGAATGACATAGACTTTCTTTTTATTTCATTTAATGTTCTAACACATTGGGTCTTGTTGAATGTTGATTTAAAAGACAGGTGCATTGTTATATATAATTCCTATCAAACTGTTTTTTTAAAAGAGAGGTCATTGCAAATACTAGATATGCATGCACATCTGACCTCTACTCTTTGGACAGTATCTTTTATGTAAAGAAAGGAGAGGAAAAAATTAACAAAAAAGTTTCAGTTATTGAGACCTTCAAAGACCAAAGTCCCTCAGCAATCAGATGGTTATAGTTATACATGTCCACTTTACTTAAGCATACAAATAAAAAATAGGATCATAATAACCTTATCAAGTATAAAAAAAGAGGTCAATGCATTTCTAAGGAGACAAGTTGGATACATGATTTTTCATAACAAGTAGGTTACTATATAACTATCAAGCAAGTAACATTTAGAGGTTAAGCTTTCTAACCTTTGTAACTGATAGATTATATGCTTTTTGTAACTAACCCATATCTGTGTATTTTTATCCAACTGTCAATGAAACTCCATTTTTTGTGTCTGTTTATTCTTTGAACTATCTATTTTTATTGTTTTTTTAGATAGTTATGTTTTATTACTTTAACCTTGTTTTTCATATGGATCCTAAGTATTTTTTGAGAAAATAAGAAGCAAGTTAAAATTTGAATTCCTAAACTGTCAAGAGCATTCTCAATGTCTCACATTCAGATTCAGTTTAGCTATATTGGCTTTTATTTCCTAAATTGTCAAGAGCATTCTCAATGTATCACAAAATTAGCTTTTTAGGGTCCCGACTCTAAATCGGACTCATTAACAATAAAAAAATTCATTTGACCCATATATCATCGATTCTTTGTAGTTGATTTCTCAAAATACTTAATTCATTTCAAAGCTAACCTCAAATACGAGTCATTACAAAAATAATGACATGATTCACTCTATTTGATCTTAAGCAACCAAGTGTCGAGTTTATATCAAATTATAGTTACAAAGTTGGTGTCAAATTCTCTTACCAAATATAGAAGATGAAGGAGATTTCTTGAATTTTTAAATCAAAAAGGATACCCTTGTACACATTGTAAACAAAGTTTTTTCATGATTTAATAATTAGGGTTTTTCTATTTGTTTCATCTTTCTCATATTTTGATTTCTTGTTCTTTAGAATAAGGTTTCATTGTAAAATAACAAATCAAAGATTATTGTAACTATTTACAACTCTTGAGTTAATTCAATATTGTTTTTAACTCAATTATTGTTTCTCCCTCTAAACAAGATATTTGGACTAACAGAGTCTCTTGTTTTTGAATTGTGTATTTAATTGAAAATATCTAAACGTGGTATTAAGGTATATTCTAATATTTTATTATTTGAATTATCAGTATCCACATCATCTATGCTTATATAGGATGGCATTTTTTATGGACTTTATCTACACATACTGCCTATGTCATTCTTGTAGTGGTTTGACCGAATATATATATATATATATATACAACCACTACGTTAAACTTTCATTGAGGATTGAAGCACCTAGGCTGTGGATATTTTCACTTCCCATATTAATATACTATATGATGGCATTCCTTTAATAGCTAGTTGTTAATGACTGCGTGTGCCTTGTCAAATTGTTTGAACTTCAAGAGCTGGCGTCCGGATGAGCAACACCCATCATTCCCAAAATGAGCAGAGATAAACAAAAGCTTTAGATCGTTGATTACTACTTAGAGAGACCTACCTTCATTGTTTCATCAATAAAGAGCCAACTGAAGATGGTACATGTATGCATGGATTGTTAAATTGTGGTTGGTAAAACATAGACCACTACTCCCCATGATGCCCATTTGAAGTTGTTCTTAACCAATGCTCTAGATTTCAAAGACCACTGATTTGACGGGCAACACCCTAGTGGAGTTTACTAGCATTGTTCACTGTCAAATTAAGCTTAGTCTCAAAAGAGCCCAAGTTCATCTTGTATGGATTTTTGTTCTTCGAGGGCATTAATGCAAAAGCATAGGTTAAAAATATGTTTTTCAGAGCGAGAGGGAGAACCAAGAGAACGATGAGGATGAGAAAGAACTGATGAAGTTATTCATGTGGGTTGTCGTACCAATGGGTTGTATAGTATCCATCAAAAAGGTGGAAGCCGTTTATGTGGAAATAATATAATTCTAGCTAATTACGTATTCATGCTATATATATTGGTCCGTCGCCTTAATCAAAATAATCACACACGCCTGTAGCTTACCAACTATCCTGTTAACGGCGGCTTCAAAGGGGATAGATGATGGGCCAATACCCAATAGCACCACTCTTCATTGATAAAAGGAAGCTAATATGCCACCGCCATGGCAAATGCGGCAGATGGCCGCCATCATGATAGAGCAAAGCGGCCACTTTGATGGCTATTTTAAAAAACAGCAAAAAAAAAAGTATGTAACAAATTTGGCTACAACTAAACAGAATTTATCCAAAAACCTTTCTCCCTGGCACCCACATATATATAAATTCCACTGTAATAAATGATATTTTACAGCATTTCATTGTTTTAAACAAATAAAACGACCGCGAATTCCGCTTGAAAATTCAATATTCGACCAGACAAAAATTAACACTCCAGAAGAACTTGGTCTAGAAGACATGCTCTGAAAATTCCATTATATATATTCATTTTCTACTCTGGTACGTCCAACTCAAGGGCAGCGTATCTAGAAACCACGCTATCTCCATTAATTCCAGCACCAACACCATCATCTTCATCGGTATCAACCTTCTCATCACTGTCACCATCAACACCATCCATATCAGACCCACTCAGGTCGTCATAATCACCAACCATAGCATCTCTAGCTGCCAATAATTTTTTTGCCTTTAACCTCCTTTTCCTTGATGCTTTTTTCTTCTTTATCTGGAGCATACCTTCAGCAGCATATAACTTGTTATTTTCCCTCCATCTCTCACTTCTGACCTTCACCTTTTTTGTATCACCTTCGCATTGCATGGGTATATCCCCACCACGCGGCAAGTCACCAAGACTTGTTCCAATGGCTTTCTCGCTACATTGACTTGATGGTTGTGGCATCATATCGCCCTATTGAAAGAAAAACAATTAAGGTGATGGATTGAAACAAATAAATGGTGGGCCTAAAAGATGATAAAAATTAGTCAACTAAGCAACCAAAATGGTACAAAAAACATTTGATTTCCTGAACAGATTTTGAGAATGATTTCCCACGCAAGTAAGAACATTGCTGTAATTTAAACAAATGTCGTATAAACTTTAGAATGCTTTTTCCAATGCATAACAAAAGAATCGAATCAATTTTTTAAGCAACAAGGTAGTTTGCCCACAATTCATGACAAGTATGGTATAGCTGGAATCTCAGATAGAAAAAATTGAATAGGAAACATCTCAGTCCCCAATAGTTCATAATCCAGGTCTGCTCGAATTGGAAGTAGATGGAATTACTTGAAGCTGTATGAAAACGTGAAAGGGGAAGACCCATACCTCTTGCATATTTTCATCAAAATTGAGAGGGCAACTAGGAAAATTTTCAACATCATGAAACCCATCAACAGATTTAAGGCTACCGATATAGGTTGTTTCACTCCTGTATGCTTCATCAATATTAAACTCTTTTTTCAAACACCGAAACAATCCTTGTCTCCACAAGTTCCCCTTGATTTCTGGTCGGAGGCATTGTATAATACGGAATTTTGCCTGAAACAAAATTATATTACATAATATGACAATGAGGAATTGATAACAGTCGGGCACATGCCATTTCTTGGAATGAAAGTTTTTGTTTTGCCCTCTTATTGGTAAAAAACATACCCTCATTCCAATCATGTAGAACAATTCTTGCAGCAGATTCAATATCCAAAACACCACCTTTCTTGAGTTTCCCCCTAACTGTAGCCACACCTTGTAGAAAGATATCTACCGAATCAAAACTTGGGATCTTGTATAATGTAACCAACGTGCTGGCTGGGCAAAGTTTACTTTCAAGAATTTGCTTCACTGTTAAACACACCATTAAGAATAATGAGTTAGCAACCCACTATAGGCATAAATTCTCAAGGTTCATCAATTCATCATGGGGTAAATTCATATATTTATGTAAAAACGAACTCAATGTCATCCTCCAGAATATCTTAGACAAACAGTAGGAGTTTTAATGCATGAGTTTCTACCAAAACAGAATCATTGGTACAATAATTCTAATGCTAAAAATTTCTTTCAATTCTTATCAGCACAAACTCCAAGCAGTCTTTAAAATTTATTTACATCCATATATATAAAGGAATAAGCAATTATCTGTCTAATTATTCCCAGAGTTTAAGCTACCAAAGTCATAAATGGTTAAAATATTAGTCTACTCAATATGGCTAGTTCACACTAAAAGAAATCTTAAAACTAATAATAATAATCTTAATAATATTTAAAAAAAAATACAAATAGCTGCTGAAAAGTTCAGTCCTAAAATCAATAGAAAACCAATAACAGACACTGCAGTAAAATCATCTGCGATAAAATCAGCAAAGAAGACTCCAGTGAAGGCCACATCAGATGGAACAGAATCACAACTATAACAGCCACTATGGGTACAATAAGCTCTAACTGCTATAAAAACTGAAGATTTATGATATCTAGAAAGATTATTACCATTGCAACTAATTAAAATTTAAGATACTGGGTTTGCTTAATAAACATCAAGTAGATGTAAATCCTTGGCTATTATTAGTAGAGCGAATAATGTTCCGTTCATCTGAGCTTACCATATTTTAAGTCCCACAGAAGTTCAACTTTCAATGTGAGCAAAACATTAACATGAAAGAGACAACATTTCACTAAGGCAGTGAAAGTGTAACAAATTGAAATTAAAAGTATTAACTGCAGTTTTGTATGTTCTGTTTACAAGCCTGCATTGAGGACAAAATAAATTACCAGGACCAACTGGATCTTCGAGCTTCTCAATTCTTTTGCAATTTCGCAGAGCTATAGATGCATCATTCTCAGAAGATTTAAGCATTACAACACCCGGACAGTCCAACAACTTCACATTCTTGTCCAACTGAACTTCTTGCATTGATCGTGTTAATCCTGGAGTAGAACCAACATTAACAGCATGGGATCTCTTCAAGCTATTGATCAAACTACTCTTGCCAACATTTGGAAGGCCAATCACACCAACAGTGATTGACATCTTGATCTGCTCAAGTCAAGGATTCGCATTAAGGGACAATGTTCTAATACACCAAACAAAGGCCGAAAAACACAAGCAGGGAGTATACATCTTTAAAATATTTAATTAACTTTTTTCTGATTTCTTAAACAAAAGTGGCATATATGTGACAAAGGTCACTCATTTATGTCACATCGCAATCTCTGCAATAGCTACTACATGTTATATTACAAAAACCTAGACAAATCTTATGTTTGGATAACCAATACCTCAATTACAAATAAATTAACAGTAATACAGTGTAAATGCAAGAGAAATTATTATGTATGATCAATAAAATTACACAAAGATACATGAAAACAGTTCAGAATCCCAACAAACTGGAATATAGTATCATAAATATCTAAAGCTAATTAGCCAGTTTGTTCTATAAGCACCTATTCAAATTTACTTCCGAGTTAGCAAATATTTAAAGAATGAAAGAAAAAGGCTACTTCAGATTACCATTCAGTCGACTTTGGTAATTGGTGAGGTATTTTCAGCAAAAATGCAAGATTAACCCCAGGCTTAATTGTGATACACTTCAATTCAAAACAGCTAAATCACATTACAGAATATTAGAGTTCACACTGTAAAAATATATATATGGTGAATTTTACTTTTAAAAAATAAGTTAGAGTACCTCATGACTTCTCGAGTAATTTTTTAGCAATTTTAAAAGAGTATCAGCTCCCAGGCAGTCACTGCTTAGCAAGGGAATGTTGCTTTGCTTTGAAAGCTTTATATAAGATTTCCCCTTCAAGTTTGACCTTTGTTCTTGGGCGTTGCATTTAAATGCAATTGCTGGTAATTCCTCTCTAAGATACTTGAGCCACTTCTCAATAGATTCCAGGGTACAAGATCTGATAAACAATTTCAAACTGAAACAAGTTAGCCATTTATGCTAAATTTGGTGGATTGTATTGCATATGATAATATTATATTTTTTTTATAGGAAAAAAGATTTTATTAAAAAATCACCAAGAACGTAACAACAAATTACAAAAGACTACAGGCACTTACAAGGTCAAAAACATTACAAACACTGCCAAATCTAATAATAACAAAGACCGTAACTCACCTTTTACATGTTTGATACTCCCTCATTTTCAAAAACTCATCAATCACGTTCTTTCATATAACCCAAAACACAGCCAAAGGGATTGCACGCAGGAATTGGGCTGCCTTGCCACTCCCTAGAAGGTAACTCTAAGCCACAAGCTCAAGTCCTACTTGACCCATCGGCAATCACATAAGATCTAGCACAGCTAACAAAAAACCCCACACCAGCACCATCCAAGGGCAATGAAGGGGCAATGAAGGTGGAGATGATTAATTTGTTCCCCGACATATTTACACATTGGACACCTGCTCATTACAGGCACACTAAGCTATTGGAGTTGTTTCATAGTGAAAACCTTGCCCCAAGCGGCCTCCCAAAGCAAAATGAATAAGTTTTGTAGTGTAAAATATAATAGTATATATGATTACTATTATATTTAGCATACAAAAGATAGTATACTTTATTTATATCAAATTATTATCACTCAATTTTATATAAATCTCTAGCAAATATATAATTTTTTAAAATAAATAGCATTAAATAATTTTTAATTAGATTTATTATATTTGTAAGAAATATAATAAAATTAAAATTAATTAAACCAATAAGTCTTAATCTCAATAATATAAGATCAATTATATAAACCAAAATAGACAAAAACCTTATATTTGATCAAATACACGAATTCTTTTCTTTCGAACATTCTTATCATCTCTTTCTTTTCAAATCAAACAATTCCATATCTTTTGTTACCACTCATATCTACGTAATTTTTGATCTTCCGTTAATTTTTTACCTCATTGGCTCATTCAATGTTAATCTCCTCCACCCTCCGAACAAGTGCATATATTGACCTATATCCTAAATGATCAAACAAATGCATGGTTCGAAAAAATGGGTTGAGGTGCCGCTCGCCCGCCTTGGCTCTAACCCGTATGGAGGTGTCGCCTTGTTATCCATCTCTACCGACACCCACCTCATACAGGTGAGGCGGATTGAGGCGTCTGTTCCTCCGCCTCAACCCATATCCGAGACGAGGCACCCGCGACATAGCCTCAATGAAAGTTTATATAGGTTTTAAAAAACGTATGTGACTAACCTAATATCCTGTACCTCATCTCTACATCGAAAACTCTCCTTTCCTCGCATGTTCCTTCATTGTCAACGTCCGATCGTCATTGTCAAAGTGGTAGCATCGTCATCGTCCGGTGTCATCGCTTTGTTGTTGATCGTCATCCAGCGTTGTCGTTCGTCATGAAGCATTGTCATTTGTTGTCCAACATCGTCGTCCAACGTCCAACATCCAAGATGAGCTAGTTTAAATGTTAAGTCATAGTTTATGTCTACCATCTATTTGCATATATTTAATTTATTTTATTTTATTTTAAATTTTGATTATGCTTATTCTTGTAGATTTAGCTTATTGTCTATGTAATGGCAAGCAATTAAAAAATAAATTTTTCTTGAAAATATGAAAATGAAATAAAATTAGATAAAAAAAAAGATAAGTATATTCTTAAATTAGGATTTGAGTGATTGCGAGACTTCATTTAATAATCGTACTATAGTTTTATTATTTTAAAACTAAGCTTGTTGATTTTATTTTATATATTTTATATATCTTAAAAAAAATTATCATCAACGGTTGAGATGCCGCCTCAATTGTACTAAGGCGTCCACCTCTGCATATAGCATCAAATCCATACCGTCTTGTGTTTTGTATTTTTAAACCTTGAACCAACGTAAGCGATTATCTCTTATTTTATTTATAATTGGAGCTACTCTAACAACACTCCTCATTTTGAATCTTGTTCATTCTATCTTATCACACATCTATCTTAACATTTATATTTCAATAATACTAAGTTTTTGTGTATATTGTTTGTTGTTAGTCTAATATTCTATTTCATATAACAAAAAAAAATTAACAATCATCCTATAAAGCTTTCCTTTTAAACTTAATAACATATTACAATTATACAAAACTTTCATCGTACATCTTCACTTAAGCCACCTAACTTTAATCCTATAGTTGACACCACCATCAATTTCTCCATTTTTTCAATCAATGACCAAACATTCCTTTGCTAAGTGTAATAACACTATGCTTGTTATTCCTTTGTTTCTTAAACTTAGATTTCATATATTCAGTCTTTGATTTGTTTAATATAAATTTCTAAGCCTCCAGGGTGTCTTCACAACTCTAATTTTTGGTTAACTCCTTCTTTGGCCTTATTGATCAAAACATTTTTTTTATCCAATTCATTATCATTGCTAAGAAGAAAGGACTCAAGGTGACCCTTGATACACCCCTATTATAATTAGAAACTCATCCGTGTTGCAACTACCTCAATCATATCCTTTATTAAATTCACATATTTAATAGGAACTTTTTTTTTTTAAAGTCTACCAAAGCATATCTCCAGGTACTCATAGGTTTTTTTCAAATCTATAAAGATCATATATAAATTCTTTTTTTAGAGTCGCTTCCATAGTAAATTTTCCAAACATGAAACCAAATTCATTTTCTGCAATTTTGACACTCTTAAACAATGATCAACAATCATTTCTCATGACTTCATTGTATGACTTATCAATTTTATTCCTTTATAATTTGAGCAATCTTATATGTCACCTTTGTTTTTATATAGAGGAACTAAGGACAAGATACTCTTCTTTTATTCATCAAGCATTTTATTACTCCGCCAAATCTTATTAAACAATTTTGTTAACCACTTAACTCTAAACTTACTAAGATATTTCTAAACCTCAATAGTAATCACATCCGAGCCTACCACCTTTCTAGTTTTCTTACAGGAAAAAGCCTCTTTAACTTTGCCTGACCTTTAAAATCATGATTTAATTCTTTTAACAATATATCCGCATCACCAACATCTTGAAATGGCCATTGAAGGGCATGTTAAAATATTTTTTCCATTTTTTTTCTTTAATATTAGTATATTTCACTAAGACCTTATAATTACGGTCTCTAATACACTTCACATTATATAAGTCTTTAGCTTTCTCCTCGTTCAAGCAATTTTATGGATATATTTTTCTCCCTCCTTGGAGTCTAAACTTTCATACAAATCTTGATAAGCATCCTTTTCAGACTTTCTTGGCTTTTTTATACTTCTCAAAATTCACGGCATCTCTATCCTTGCCAAGACTTCTACAACAAATCCACTTATTCTTAATGGCTCTCTTTAATTTCTCATTCTAACATGATGTGTCCTTACTTACCAGTACCTCTACCTTTAGATTTATCAAGTTTCTCTTTAATCACTTGTCTTAGAGATGATAATGGGACAGATCATGCCAGATACCTGCCCCACCCTGACCCTATTGGGACGGGTTTTGGATTCATACATATTTGTCCGACCCATCACAGTTTGGGACACATTTTTCTTAGATGGAAAGGGTTCACAGTACTTGTGACCTGTCCCAAACCCGTCCCATTGTGTATAGAGATGGTAATCTCGTAAATCATGTCGGGTACTCGCCCAACCTATTGGGATTGGTTTCGAGTTAATATAAATAGGTTTGATGATGGTTTGTCTAACCCATCATAAGATTGTGATGAATTTTTCTTAGATGGGACAAGTTTAGGTTAGGGGTGATCCATCTTAAACCCGCTCCATTGCCATTTCTAACCTATCTAATACAATTCGCCATTTTATTCCACATAACAATGAAATTGAGCTCATCACCCAAATTTGTTTCCTTGATTAATCTGTTAAGAAAAGATATTTGACCATCCCCTGTTAACTTTTACCATTTGATCTTATGATTTAGAACTCATATCGGTTTCCTATATACTTTTTAAAACGAATATTTACCACTAAGGGCTTTTTTTGGTACAAGTTTTAATTTTTACATTCTATTGGAGTTTATGTTAAATTCTAATCTAAAAATAATTTCTATTTGGTAGGAGAAAAAATGTGTTTTAGAAAAAGAATTTTTTTTTTAAAATTGAGTCCCGCAAATTTTTAAAAAAATATTTGATAGGCCCAAGCAATAAAATATAAGAAAAGTAAAAAATAAAAAATAACAAAAATATTTAAGTCTTTTGATAAAATTGAATTTAGATTTAAAAATAAAAACAATTATAAATAATTTTATAAAAAAATTATGGAGCTCACATATTTTAAAAATTAAATAATTTTAAATTCATCTAAAACTACAGTTTTTAAAATAATCACTAAAATATTATGTTGCAAACATAGCCTAAAAATATGTATTACATAGCTACACATTTCCCTAGTATAACTTTGCAACTACTTCTCTCTACTCTTCTAGTCAAAAAGAAATCTATTTAGCTAGCATTTCCTCAATAACTATACGTGATCAAAAGGGAATCTAATTTCTTAAACTAGGTGTTCGCTAAAATCAAGTGATAAGATATGATAATGTCTTAGATTGCATTCCATGTATCATTTCTACCCCTAAATCCAAATCATCCATAAACATTCTCGAACTCACTACAACTATTCCCAACATGTCCATTAAATTTTCCCCCAATGAAAATTTTCTCCTCAACGGGTATACCTTACGTGATTTTATCTAAATTCCCAAAACTATTGTTTACTTGCATCATTCAAACCTATCTATGATATGTATGCACCAATAACATTGATCATTTCATCACCTAAGATGAGTTTAATGAATATAATCCTGTCATCCTTTCTTTTAATATTGACAACTTCATCAACCAACTAAAAATCAAGAATAATATATATTCCATTCTTATTCTTATTTCTATCTGTATACCATAATTTGTGACCATGCTCACCTATATGTTAGCTTCCTCATCTATCTATTTAGTATCTTAAAGGCACATAATTTTAATACCTCACCTAGTTCTATAGACTTACTCGTGAGATCCTATGTTTCAAAATGCTAAATGTAAAACTAAAATTATGGTTTCTAACTAAACCCCAATGCCTTAACTCATTTGACACCTCATCCAAGCATTAATGTGGTGCGTTGCTTTTGGGCAACGACCTAGCAACCCTTGCCTATTTATCACTATTCTCGAGTCTCTAAGATGAAGCGCATCATTTTGTAGGGAACGCCCCAACAATTTTTCTTATGTCGTGTCTCATATTAAAAGATGTGATAGGTTTTTACATTGGTTGTATCCTAATTTCATTTAATAGGTCGCAACACACAAAACATAAGATACAATAAACAAAACCAGTGCTTTAGCACACTAGCAACACAATTAAGCATCATAATAACCACTAAACAACCAATTTGGCAAGTAGAATTTTATCATGGTAATGTGAATATGAATTAGTGGTTCACCAATTTTGTTTAGAATCAGCACAAGACGTTTTCGAGCCAGCTCTCATCACCAGCTTCTCCAAATCGGCACAGCGGGTACCGAGAGGGTCCCGGGCATCAAGAACTTCAAGAATGACATCAGAGGCTTCAATGACTTTGACCAGCTCTTGGTAGAATGCCCTGTCTGAGTTATCTGGAAAAGAAGAATCAAAACAACTTAACAGAGAAGAATAAATAGGAAACAACGTACACATTATCAACTAGTTTTCATACAGTTTCACTCTCCTACAAGAACAAAAATGATAAACATACCCCGACTTTTGCCCATTTTTGCCTTGGGTTCACCATCATCAGCCGCCCCGGAAATTTCAACATCCTCTAATACGCCCAGTTTTCTCTTTCGTGCCTATATGAGATTCACACCGATTTACAGTCTACAAACATTCATAATAGACTACAAAATTTCGAAATTTAATGAATATAATCGAGTTGATAGTTTGATACCGTTTCCTTGAGGGAGGGTTTCTGTTCCCGAATCTGTTGGGCGGCGGCGGGAGGCCGGGGAAGTTGGTGGGCGTTGAAGTCTTTATGTTCCTCGTACGGGATTCTGTCATCGGGGGGTACCTCGGTCCTTGTCAACCTTGGCCTTGCGATTGGAGGCGACGGCGGCGTGCTTGTTGGCCTCCTTCGCCTTCTTTTGTGGTGCTCCTTCACCTTCTTGAGGACCTTGTGCTTCTTCTTTATCGTCACTCTCTTCGCCTTGCTCTCTGAAGCGCACGCAGGCAACAAACGTAAAACGGGTCGAAATCAACAGGCCGTGCGTTAAATGGTGTGTGTCGGTGTTTGTGCGTGTGTGGGCGTGTTGTGCGATTGCTTGGTGCAAAATGCAAGACGAGAAGGAGGAAGATCGGAGTGTTGTCGTACTTTTGCCGCACTTGGCCATTTTTTGATTGAGGGGTGCTTCAGGCGAAGAAGGGGCTAGGGTTTTAGGCACGATTCAGCCCCTGCAAAGTTGCTTGTTGTAATTACACCGCATCCACGTAACAAGTTTTATTAAAAATACGTAAGAGCATTTAACTAAAAATTAATTTTAACTTTACAGGATCATTATAGTTAATGGTATTTAATATTACATTAGTTATACTTTTACTGAACTTTTATTTTTTCTCAATTATCCTTATTCTCTCAAAATCAGAAATTCTAAATCCCTAATCGCAGGTAGGGAGAAACCTAATAGCCGAACTTGTCAAAATCGGTAAAATATTAACAATAGTCTCTCAGCCGGGAAGCAATGGCGCAGAGGGAGATGGAGAGGGCGAGAGCCAGAGATCACGTCGCAGGGAGGAAGAACAGCTAGAGAGATCGTGTGGATTGGCCTGTGGAGAGAGAACAATGCGGAGAGAGAGATCGTCACTCGGCCAAGAAGCGATGACACATAGGGAGAGGGAGAGGGAGAGGGCGAGGGCCAGAGAGATCACATCGTAGGAAGGAAGAACAGCCAAAGAGATCGTGTCGCAGTTGGCATCGATTAGCGGTCGATCGCGGGGAAGAAAAACAGACAGAGAGATTGCGTCGCAGCTGGCATCGCTTCGTAGTCGATTGTGGGGAAGTGACGTAGACAGCAATGGCGCAATGGAAAAGACAAGAGAGGTGTGGAGGGCAGAGAGGGAGGGGTGGGAGGAGGGAGAGTAGCAGAAGTGGAGGCGAATGATGGCTCGAATGAAGGAGGTTGTCTTTGACGGGGGGAGTTGCTTGAGGGGAGACGGGATGAGGGACTGGCGAGCAGGGATCCAGACGAAATTTCTCCAAATTTGTTGATGTGACAGGATCAACTAAAGCAAAGCAAAAAGCTATATTTATCTTTTTCTTTTGCTTTTGCTAATGGTTTATTTAAATCATTGGAAAGCAATTTCAGCTACATTTTGTTATAACTTTTGTTATACCTAATGAGTTGGAGATGCTCTAACAGGCCAATTAAAAAATACTTTTTGAAAAATGATTAATAACATTTTTAAAAATAAAATTATTTTTAACAATATTATTGGAATTTAAAATTATTTATGAGTGATAAAAAATAATTTAAACTCTTAATTTTTAAAAACAATTGTATTTTAAAAAATTTGATGCTGCCGAACATTTAGGGTTTTAGGACAAATAATTTAGTTTGTTTGGAAATAAATAGATAACAAACGAGCAAATTAATAAGTTTTTCATCTCTCCTCATGGGTAAAATAGTATATTGAATAATGAATAAATTTAAGGATACTTTGGGATATTAATATATTTTTTGAAAAACTTTTAATTAAAAATAATATAGTTTTACGACAAATTTTTTATTAACTTGGAATTTATATTATGAATGATTTAATAATGCAATCACCAAAAATAACATAATGCTCTAACAACCGATGATTAACATAGAGGAACGAGATTGTTATAAAAATAAAATTTTAGTATTGCCTTTGATTTGACATATAATATAAATAATTAATTTTTTGAGTTTTTAAAATTTTATTTTCATTAAGTAATTTTTAAAGTTTTAATAATAAAAATAAAAGTTGAATTTGTAGTTCCCAATAATAGCTAGCAATTGTGCTTTGTGATCTTGAAAGAATAGTGAATCAATGTTATACTTTTAAAACAATTTTCTTTGATAACAAAACTCTCTAACTAAGATCAAGTGTTTTGTGTTCCTTTAAGTCTTTGGAACTTACACTATTGCCAAACCCAACTATGATATATATGTTATTACTTACTAATCACAACACTCTCCACGGTCACCTTTCAAATACCTCACCTAATAGCGGGACGGATTTAGGGGGGGCCGGCAGGGCCATGCCCCCCCCCCCCCCCCCAAATTTTAAAATTTTTTATTATATATATATATATATTAAAATTTTAAAATTTAATTATAGTAAAATATATATAGTTATATTTATATTTATATGTGTATATATATATAAATATAATTTTAAATTATAGCTATATATATATATATATATATATAAAAACTTGTAATTTAAAAGATTATCAATTTAGATTTTAGATGGATTTAATTCATCAATTTTTGAATTTTTAAAAGTTAAAATGATATAAAATAAAAAAATACTATGTGTGCACATTAATACTAATATATATTAAATTTATAATTTTAAAAGTCTTAAAATTCACAAACATAACACATCATGTATTAACAAATCATCTTAAATAAATAAATTAAATATATATAATAAAAAATAAATAAATAATAATATTGTTCAGTTTGATTTAATTTAAACCGCGGTTTTGAAATCCCAAAACAAATCAAACCGATAATATTATTCGGTTTCAAACCCAACCAAACCAATTTTGTTTGGTTTTGACGGTTTGATAAATTAAATTGGTGGTTTCGGATGGTCGTTTAGTTCGGTTTTGGTAGGTTAGAGTTTTACCCCTAACTTAGATGATGTTAATCGTAATTTTAGGTAACGGGATGTAGATTACACGGTTTATATCTCCCCCCCAAATCAAACTTTCTAGATCCGTCCTCGCTAATAGGAAGTCTTGCTAAGGTTCTCTCTTAAATTAATGGGTTATTGGTTTGTTGATTTAAGTTCTTTGGAGCAACTATAATAACAATATGTATTTTTTTCACATATGGAGATTTATTTAGATGTGAAGATTATTTTTTTACTCTAAACTCCAATAATCATCTTCATTTTAACTTTATTTTTATTAAAATAATAAAATTAATAAAACAATCAATTAGGAAGGAGGGAGGAGAGATGAGAGGTAATAGAAAAAATAATATAATATTATGTAGAAAGTGAATAGTAACTTTTATTTTTAAAGAGTTACTAGAGTAAATCTCATTTGTAGATAGTGGGATAGAGAGCTTGTTAGTGTGAAATTTTTAGATTTAGCTCTCTACTTGTAAAGAATAAAAAACCTCTTAGAGTTGCTTTTACTAGGTAGATTAATCAATCAACATAAAGTAATGTGCGATTGAAATGATACAAAGTGATGGTCCCTTGGAGCCTAGAGGGGGGGGGTGAATAGGCTCTTATCGAACTCTTTTACACTCTTAAGGCACGGCATGATCTAGTTAAGTGATAGAATCATCATGAAGATAACCAGGATAGTGGAAGTATTTTGTTTTATTATCAAGAGATAAGTACAATAAAATAGAAGCAACTCTCTTACACTCTGTTTTCCAAAAGGATTCACACACTAGCCTAGATTTTATCCTTGAGCTCTTGTGCATACAAAGGGTTAATTCCGGCTCATACACTCTATCTCACACTCTATCTTACAAATATACAAATATGAATATTTATACAAACATTCCTAAGAGACAACCTTGGAACTTGTAGTTCGGAATGCGTTCAAAGACTAACTATTCCTCGGTAATCTCTCTCGCTTGATCTTTGCGGTTTGTGGAGCTCAAGATCTTGGGTTTGAAGAGTATAAGTGCATTTGTGAGTTCCCAAATGTAATTGAGGTTGTGTCCACATATCCGGATGATTCACGTGTAAGATTCTTCAGGTTCTCAATAAATTTGTCTTACATCGGGACGCCATGAGCGATAACATTAAATGCGGTGAGTTGAAGTAGTATCTTCTTGGTCCGGTGTAATTCTCCTTACTCGTTGCTAATGAAGCTTGGAACCTTACTCCGTGTCGAGTGATTGCTTACTCCGTATCATTTGAAATCTTGGAATCCTTAGTCCGTGCGCTTCCTTACTCCCGCATGTAAGTTCCTTACTCCGTATGTAAATTCCTTACTCCGTATGTAAGTTCCTTACTCCAGCGAGTCTTAAAAAGTCGGATGACTTATTCCATATCGTTCTTCCTTACTCCGCATGTAAGTTCCTTACTCCGTATGTAAATTCCTTACCCGTATGTAAGTTCCTTACTCCGGGCGAAGTCCAAGGGATCGGAGTGCTTACTCCGTACTAGCGCTTCCTTACTCCGTATGAGTAAGTTGTCCGGATTCCTTACTCCGCATCTAGTTTGTTTACTCCGTGCGAATAAAGGCTTGGATCCTTATTCAGCATCAATACCTTTAAGTTCTTAGTCCGTACGAATGTTCCTTATTCCGTATGTATTGATGACTTGGTTATTTACCAAGTGTTTGACGACACTCACTCTTGTCCGGATCGGGATTATGTATCCTGTCCTTAGCTTTGCTCTCACGAGTGTATCTCAGGATTAATATCATATCTTACGCAACGATCAAATAAACACAAGAGATCTCAGATCAAATTACATAAGGCTTTATCAACGATTATCCAAATTCGGGTTTGATCCAACAATCTCCCCCAATTATGGATATGCCCAAACCCTTTGTAATCTGATCCGTAAGTAGTGCAAAAGATAACATACGAATACGCATCACAACCAAATTTATTTATCAAAGAACTAAGTACAATTCAGCCTTAATACAAGATTATCACTAAGGTACATAAGGCTTACTATACTTGAAGATCATAGTTCTTGGCTTCTCTCTAAGCTCCATTGTTTGCTTCATCGTATAAGTAGTGTGTTGGCTCCACGATTTGTCCACGATCAAAAATGACCTGATGAAGTAACAGACAAAGGCCCCGAGACTATCTCCATCCGATTATTGTGGCACTTGCTTCTTGCCCCGGAATGTCGCCTTCGACTTTCTCGAGTTGGACCCAAGGGTGTGATGCCCAACTCTTCATATAAACCAACTTTCTTCACGGCTTTAGTCGACTCGAGACACATGGCTCCCATTGATTCTTTCTTACAAAATGCTCCACTTTATCGATGAGAATCAATGAGAATTATTTGCTTGGGCCGAATCATGAAGACAACCATCATGAAGTGTGGCGACATGATCCGGGTGCGGAATGAGGATGGTTGAGAGAGTTTTCCATGGCTTGCTATCCTCGGCGAGTTCCGTCGATGAAGGATGAATTAGATCCACACCTGGGAAGATAGCCTTCATTCCAACATGGCGAACTTCAAACAAGTGCCCGTCCTTGTATAGAGATGGAAACAGACCTCATCTCCATTTTAGCGACCCTCGAGAAGTTGTCAATGTCTTGTAGTAAAGAGTCCTTTCTCCGAACAAAGAGTCCGAATGTCGTGCGGGGAGAAAGGGTACATTCCCAAAGGCATCTTCTCTCAGTAGACGCCGCATAGGACTTCATTGCTTTGCGAACACTTCCATCCCGCATCGAAGGGTCAAACGCCATATATGATGGGAGGAAGGTGTCGACTGCGGATGAGGAGGATGGAGGAGGAGAAGCCGGAGCTCGCAGTAAAGGAGCTTGGTTGAGAGAAGCGACTTCGTTTGGGAATTTGAACTCCCCGAAGCAGGGGCGGCAGGCCGCTTCTCGGTCCCGAGTAGATGGTTGTGGTGCGAAGGAGCAAAGGGGGCGGACGGATCGGATGACATTTTCTCCCCCGGTTTGGCGGATCGGCTGGAAGCAACGGGAGGACGAGCCATCGTGTGCGCTAGGTCCGCGAAGGAGGTGAGATAGTGAATGAACGGACGAGGCGACTAGATCCATTTTCTCGCTCCATGGGGTGGAGGAGTCGGTGAGAGCGGAGAGGAGTTGGGCGCCGAGTGCATCAACCTTGGCGGCGATGGCGGAAATCTGGGCGCTCTAAGCCTGGGCATGGCGATCCAGTGGGCGGAGAGCACAGCGTCGGAGTGGACCGTACCAAAAGAGGCACGCCAAGGATCAACTCTGGAGCTTTGGAGGACTCCCCGCATGAACAGGAGCGAGGGGTGCGCTGGGCGGAGGAGTCCGCAGGGAGTATCGTCAGCCAGCAGTAGAAGGGCATCCGGAGCATCGGAGGCATCCGAGGCTTGACCCGCTTTGACCCAGAGAGGTCAACCACGGGAATGGCAAGGAGGAAAAGAGGGGCCAGCCATAGCGGGAGAAGGACCCCGGGCGGAATGAACGGGTCGGAGGGAGTAATAACGCCACATCCGGAATGGAGGCCGGCATAAGAAAGCCGTGATCCAAGTTCCAGATGACCATTGTCTCCGGGGATTGGGTATGTCGGGTGTAAAACACCTGGAGATCTTTGTCGGAACGGAGGCGGTGTGGGCAAGGCTAAAACGGAGCCATAGGTCCGTTAAGGTGTCGGCGGAGAGATGGTCAAGATAATCTCGGGGTTGAGGTAGGGGAGGCAACGGGGCTTCCCGGAGAAGAGGCCGGGACATCACGAGCGGGCGGCCGTAACAGCGGTATCAACCGCGGTAAAGAATAACGGAGGAGGAGGGAGTGGGGACATCCGCAGCAGACGGAGCCGAGAAACAGCTTTAGGGGCACCGCGCGAGATGGCCCTTGCTACCCTGGACGGGTCGGCACGAACGCCGTGGCCGGGGAGGCCCTAGAATGAGAAGGTGTCTGAACGGACCGAATCCGGGAGGGTCGGGGTGCGTAATCGACGTCGGGGCTTGGGTGCTGGAGGGGTCACCAACCGAATCGCCTTGTTGTTCGAGCGAGGAGAATGCGGAGAGTCAGTAGATGGTCGTCGGCAGTCGTCATGTTCCCATCCTGCGTAAGATAACGAAGGTAATAAGCCCGAGGAAATGGAACAAAGATCATATCGGGCGAAATGGTCCGGATTAAGATGCCGGAAGACAATGCCGAGGATGCGCTCAAGGAACGGTTCTTGGGACCATTCTCGCAGAACCGAAATAGAACATCCCCCAATCCATCTAAGTCCTTCAAAAATGCCGTACATGGCCGGGAGGAGGTCGTACGGAACCGAGTCGAGGGCGGATGTGCGAGCCGCAAGCATCGACTCAAGATGGTCGCCATACATCGATAAGCGACCTTGGAAGGATTTCACCTTGTATTCCTTGCCTTTTTGTGTGCAACCCATAAAAGCCGCCATTGGATCGGCATCGGCGCTGTGGTTCACCAAGAGGTAGGTGGAGAGCAGCGTGGAGAATGGCCGGAGTGATGATGATGGATTCACCGTGGACATAAGAGAGTATAGAATTGGTGGTGCGGTGAATCCTTTGGTAATACTCAATGATGTCTTCGATAAGAAGATCGACCTAATTGGAGATCAGGTTGAGTATATGTGTAAAGACTTCGTATTTGGGTAGTTTTGAGAGATAGTCATTCTATAGGAATGTAACTATCTCGGACGGTAGTGTAGCCGTCGATGTGAGCATTTTGACCGTACTTGGGGCCCGATTCCGAGTCGGGGCCCCGTTTGACCCGATTGTTGACTTTTTTGGGGTTTATTGGTTGACTTTGCGTTTGGCGCAGTCATTTGAGTGTGATAATATCTCAACGGTGTTGTGCTCGTTATTTCGAGCGTTTTGCGCTAATTTGACTCAATTTGGAGTTCGTGACCTCCGGAGGTCAATTATTGCGTTGGGTCAATTATTCTTGGGAGGCCAATTATTGGCAACCGGTATATATATAATTAAGAACTGCCTTATATCTTTAATTGCCAATTATTGGTACGTGCATATTTGAGCAAGAGAGAGAGAGAGAGAGAGAGGTGAAGAGCGTAGAGCTTTCTTGGCGATTTTGGGGCAATTGGAGCTCAGTGGATCGCAAAGAATCTTCCAGGTAGGTGATTCTAACTCCTTATATGATTCATAGTAGGCTTGGCATGCTTAATTTGGGTGAAATCATGGAATTTGGGGGTGAACCTTAAGATTTGGGGGAAACCCAATTTTTGGTTGAATCTTGTGATTTAAATGCATAAAAGAGGTATTTCACTGATTACATGAAATTTAGAGTTATTTAAGACGTGTAATGGGGTGTATATCAAAATAAATGTGTTTATGAGTGTTTGGGGTTCTTTGGGTTGCCGTTTAGTTGAGAAAATTGGCAAAAACGGCGATGAAACGAGTGTTTTTCCTGGACTAAGTGAATAGTGTTCCGGGACTAAGTGAACAGTGTTTTTCCGGGACTAAGTGAGCAGTGTTTTCGGGACTAAGTGAATAGTGTTTCGGGGACTAGTGTGAGCGTGTTTTTCCGGGACTAAGTGAACAAGTGTTTCCGGGACTAAGTGAATGATGTTTTTCCGATCGCAGTCCTGGAGGAGTTAGTCCGGATCAGTAGTCCGGAGTAGTTAGTCCGGGAGGAGTTAGTCCTGATCGTAGTCCGAGTAATCGATCCATGAGATCAAATCCGTAGGAGTGAAACAAGAGTTCATTGGTCAGTTGCAACCGCATCGCACTGGACATTTACATTGTAAACCATTATGCCTCTCCACATTTAAGTATGATACTTGGGTTACAATGTAAATAACGAAATACCCCCCATTTGGATTCAAAGAAAAATACTAGAAAAATTAATTCCCACTATTTCAAAATGTGAAAATTGGGTTTTAGTGTAAAATCTCAGGAAAAACCCAAAAGTTCGTAGTGGTGAATTTTTGGAAAGTGGGGTTAGACATCTCGGAAAAATCCCCAAAAATCAGATTATCTTATTTATGATAAGGGAATCCAATGCCAGGACTTTTAATTTCAAGAAAATAAATTGCTATGAGTACTTCCTTCATAAATCAAGGGTCGAGGATTTACTTGTGAAGACCGGCTACAATTCTAAAGGAAATGTTGAGAATGACATGCCATACTAATGTTAGTATGTTGATGTGAGGTATTGGGGCATGGACTCCGTGACTTGTTTGGGTTTTCACCGTGATGCACCGATGGTGCTATGTGGTTGGCGTGGCGCATATGCACGGCGAGTGCCCATGTGGCGATCGTGGCCGGGCATATTGCCGTGTGACAGAGCTAAGGCTGAGTTGAGCCGTTGAGCTCGTGGAGCTAGGGCCTGAGTGCCCTGAGCTGGGATCCCATGGAGGATCGTGGACAAGTTGTCCTGATGTTTGTTACGGACGAGTCTCGATGATTTGTGCACACTACACGGTGCACGAATACACTGAGCATATAGTATAGACTTATATGTGTTGCATGATGTGGAGTGTTAGGGTCACCTCGAGCTTGTCGCTCACCCCTACTTGTTGCTTACCCTTTTCGTGTGTGACCCGAGACTAGTGGAGGACTTTCTTCCAGGAGGACGCCCATTACTCGATGTATGATACAGATTATATTCTGTATTGTTTTATGTGATATCCCGGATATGGGTCCGTGGAAAGTTGTATTTGCATACCGTATGATGTGATGTCTCGTATGATTGTTTGACTCTTTGTATGCATGATGATATATGGGAAAGTACAGGATTACCCTTGATGTATGATCGTACAGGTTGTAATATTTGAAACAAAGACCATGTGTAGTCTCTATTGGTGCTAGTCACGAACCCCTTGACCTTTCGGGTGCGGGCAGTGGAAGTCATGTACCCGGTTCCGGGTTCCCTGAATTCGGGGGCGTGACAATATGCGAGGTTTCAAGGAGAGGGCGAGCTGGAAAAACAATCCCGGAGGATTAGAGACAACGACTCCAATCAACCGGATGGCTAGGATTAATGCCGGAAAGAGAGATTCGGGTGCCATTTCGGATGAAATTTGAAGGACAAGAGGAAAGGTGAGGTCTTGGCGATGGAAGAAGCAACGAGAGGTTTAGGGATTTGAAATGAGCAATACTCGTGTCGCAAGAATGATCGAACATATAAGACCGAGTCCGCAAATGTTAGAGGGTCTAGGAATTAGCGAGTGAAACAGGGACCCACTTGACAGGCTGATGTCATTAGTGCCTGGATATCGATGCGCCTCCAAATGAAACGATGTCGTGGAGACCACATGACTAAGTAAGTGTTGCTACTGGTTGCCATCCGCAGAAGTGTGTGTGCATCCCGAGATTTGCATTTAATGAATCATCATGATTCCTCCTCAAAAGCACGCGACATATAGGAAGACTTGGATTGTCGCATTGAACCGTGGTCGAGTCCGGAGGAATGAACCGACAATCATCCGGAGTAAATAATAGTCGAGGAAGAGTATCCGGATGAAAAGTATACCGTGTCTCGTAGTAGGCATGAGTTCAACGAGAGAGAAAAGTAGATTCCTTTGCATTGAATAAGTCGAAGAGAAGAGAAGTACCACAACACTTCAAATCCAAGACTATGGACTAGATTTATCGATACGTTGCAAAGAGAATCAACCTGTAGCTAAAAAAAAAGAATCGAAAATAAGTAAGCTTAATAGCAAGGATTAGTATGGATTAGGGAAAATAATCGGTAAAAAAACGACATAATCCGAACTAATGAGAAATAACTTATGCATTACTAAGCATATACATACGTGAGAATGATCAATATTATCGAATCAAGGCATATGACGATAATCATACACAAGTTCATATAGGTCAACATAAATAAACCGTCTTGCTTGAACAACGTAGCTAAGATTAATTAAAGATCATATGATTTGGCCAATTTAGGATTCATGAGTGAAAAAGGTGGAAGCGAACACATGTCAAAAGTAAGCGGGTGATTAGCCGATTAAAATGCATGGTTAAGAAAGAAAATACATCCAAGCATGCCACTTTTCCGATCCAAAACAACGATACCCGTGATCGGGAAGTAAAAGTTTAGAGGAGGGAGTATCCGAGACATATTAGGGGTTTATCATTGCTCCCCGTAGATCATTTAATCCTCTCAATGAAAAGCTCCCCTCAAATAGACAAACGGGAAAGAAGTATTACTGAATAATATATAAAGCATTTTCTCCCCGTGGATGTCAGAATCCTCTCGGTTGACATTTCCAGGTTTGTAATTCAAGACTTGTCTATCTTATTTGAAAACTATACTTGGTGTCCACTTTGACCGATTGAGTATTCATCCACTAGGCATTCCGAGCTAACCCATTTCATTTCTTCAACTATACATGTTAATAGAGTAATCTAAATGAACATCTGTTGTCATGTGGTGATTAGTGGAAATTAAGATCATGAAGCCTTAAAGAGGTAAATCATATAAACTTTAATCATGTTACCTTAAACGACTTCATCGGGAAACGCATAGCATCCTCCCATAATGAAGTCGATATTAATATCGAAGCATGAAGCCGTTAATCGGAAAGTATGATCAGCATTAAAATTAGTATGTATCTTCCACTTTCAATAAAAGCACAATGCATGTTCCGATAGTAAGCATACTTGTTGGGCAATTTAAATGTGAAGCTATCACAGAAGTCAAGCATACCTAATTGGAAGAGTAATTCGTAGAATCTTACATCGTAGGGGCTTTGTGAGTATGTGCTACTTGATCTTCATGTAGTAACATGTTCCGTTGAAATGTGATGTTTGAGAACATGGTCGCGTATAAGTGATACCTGACCTCGATATGCTTCGTCTTAGGGTGCATTACAGGATTGTTGCTAATAGCAATTGCACTAGTGTTGTCGGATGGGAGTGAAATAGATGACATGTTGAAACCGTAGTCGATGAAGTTGACTTTGCATCCAGTAGGTGTGACAAACAACTCCAGCGCTACATATTCACCTCAATGAAGAGAGGTTGATCTGGGTCTAACTTCATCTTGAACCATGAGATCAATATATTTCCAAGAAACGACACGTACCACTTGTGCTTTTCCCTGTCGATGCGACATCCAATGAAGTCGCATCGAATATCCAGGATAAGGTGAAGTTTGACTCCTTTGGGTACCGGAGTCCCAAATTCATCGTTCCCTTGAGATACTTTAATATCCGTTTAACGTGAAGCATATGTGACTCCTTGGGATTCGCCTAATAAGCGTGCACAAATACGCAAGTTGCAAACATAATGTCCGGGCGACTTGTTGTGAGATACGATGAAGGATCCTATCATCCCCTCGTAGTCGGTCACATTTCTTGATATACCGTCCACATCAGGATCTAACTTGGCACCGACAGGCATGAGAGTTTTGACGGGAGATGAACCTTCCATACCAAACTTCTTAATAAGATCGCGAGTGTACTTAGCTTGATTAATGAAGATTCCTTCCTTCAATTGTTTAACTTCTATTCCGAGGAAGTAGGACGGTTCTCCCATCATGCTCATCTCAAACTTGCCTTGTCATCAACTTAGCGAACTCCTCACAAAGCTTCGGATTCGTTGATCCGAAAATGATGTCATCCACGTATATCCGTACGATTAGAGTGTGTCCTTTCTCTTTTCGTAGAAATAAGGTAGTGTCAATCTTCCCTTTTTGGAAGTTGTGAGCAAGTAAGAATTCCGACAATGTGTCGTACCAGGCTCTTGGAGCTTGCTTCAAACCATATAAAGCTTTCCAAAGTTTGTAGACTAGATGTCCTACTTTAGGCTCAATGAAACCGGGAGGTTGTTCTACATAAACCTCCTCTTGAAGATCTCCATTCGGGAATGCGCTCTTGACGTCCATTTGATAAACTATGAAGTTTTCATATGAAGCATACGCCTGGAATATCCGAATTGCCTCAAGTCTTGCTACTGGAGCAAAGGTCTCATCATTGTCTATTCCTTCTTCTTGACGATATCCTTTGGCTACCAGTCGGCTTTGTTCCGGATTACAATTCCATCCGTATCAAGCTTATTCCGGAACACCCATTTAACGCCAATGACTTGTTGAGACTTAGGCCTTGGTACTAAGGTCCACACATTATTTCTCTTAAATTGATTAAGCTCTTCTTGCATAGCTTCTATCTAATTTGAATCCTGAAGAGCTTCATCTACCACCTTTGGTTCTATTTGAGATAGAAAACATGAGTAGAGACTCATGTTGGAGGTGGTCTGGTCTTGTTCTTACACCAACAAGAGGATCACCAATCACTTGTTCCGAGGGATGGTTTCAGTCCATCTGTAATTCGCATGCATGTGATGGATGATCTTGAACAATTTGAAGCTCTTCCAGATTAAGTGGTGCGATTGTATCCATGGTTGAGCTTAAGTCCGGACTAGATGTTTCCGTGTTAAAGGTACGATTGAACTAGATGGTTCTTCAACACTGCTTTCGGTGTTAATCGGTCCGGATGGACTTGAAGGTGCTCCGGAATTTTGGGTATCCGTAGGAGTATGTCCGAGTCCAAGTTATCCGTAGCATCGTCCATATAATTTCTTTGTGCTTCGTGATGCCACGTGGTTGGTCAAGATGTGTAATAGGAACATTCATAAACTTCGAATAATCGACGTTGTCATCCATGACCTGCACATTAGAACTTGAAGAACCGACTTTTGACCAATCAAGGTTAGCTTCATCAAAAGTCACATAGATAGATTCTTCAACTTTAAAAAGTTTTCTATTAAGGCCCGATAAGCCTTGCTATGTAATGAGTACCCGACAAAAATCCCATCATCGATTTTGGTTCAAATTTATTCCAGGTCTCTTTGCCATTTATCAATATATAGCAAGTACACCCAAAAGCTCGAGATGTGAAATTGAAGGTTTTCGTCCTCTCCACATCTCGTAGGGTGTTTTCATGGTAGATTTATTTATTAGAGTTCAGTTTCGAACATAACGGGCAGTGGACACGACAAGCCCCATGGGCGAGAGGAAGCGTTGCCCTCGCTTAACATGGATCTACCAGCCAACTAAAGTACGATTCTTGCGCTCATTTACTCCATTTTGTTGTGGAGTTACGGGAGCAGAGAAGTCATCTTTGTATGCCTGCTCGTAATAATATGATCTCATTTACAAAAGTCAAATTGTACCATGATCACTCCCGATGCACTTTATGCTCGGTCCTTGTGAGTTGCTTATCTAGTTGAAGAGATCTACTAGATGCTCAAAAGTTTGATCCTTTGATTTCAGGGAACATCACCCATGTGTATCCGGTGAAATCATCGATAACCACTAGGGTATATCTCACCCTGACTAGTGGCTAAACAGATATAGGACCACATAGGTCTATATGAAGAAGTTATAGAGGAGCGTTTATTAATTAACCGATTTGCTCTTAAAGCTATGTTTAGGTCTGTTTGCTTTAGTTGGCATTCTCGACGAGAGAGTGTCTCCGGAGAATTTGAGTTTAGGTAGACTAGTGACGAGATCAAGTGACGCTAATTTAGACAATGTCTTAAAGTTTAAATGTGCGCATCGCTTGTGCCATAACCAGCTTTCTTCATCTCAAGCTTTAGTGAGGAAGCATACAGGTCAAGAATTATTTCTTAAGACCACTTGAGTATATGTCCCCATCTCTTGATCCCGGATAACTTAATATCTCTCGGATAAGTTTTCTCTTCTTTGTACGAGTTGGACATAAAGGAAACGATAAATCCTTTGTCACATAAATTATTGACACTTAGCAAATTATGCTTTAAACCTTCACTAGTGCAACTCGGTGATTGATACACAACCGTTAGTTAAAGTGCCATACCCGACGATCTTACCTTTGTTATTGTCACCATATGAAACGGATGGACCTCGTTTTTTATTAACTTCTACGAGCATAGTCTGATCACCCGTCATATGTCCCGAGCATCCACTATCGAGGATCCACTTGCTTTGATTAATCTTTAACTTCAAGTGATCCGCAATGCATTCCAGAGATGCTCTGAAAGAACACGGTTTACACTTTTGGTGCCCAAACTTGTTTCGGGCGTTAGAGAGAGCAATAGATTGTCACAGATTCCGGATTTGATTTTGCTAGGACTTTTAGCTCTCCAAGTTGACTTTACCTTGTTGATTTCAACTCGCTTCTTTTATTTGGATTTTTCTTGGGAGAGACACTCCTTTTAGGTTTAGATTTTGTTTTGCTCGAAGAAACCCTTTTTATAAAACTGATCTTTATTGGATTGAATTTGATTACAAAGCCGGTTATCAGGATAAACTCCAACATTCATAGTGATAATGACCCATTTCCTCCTACGATGGAATAGTACACTATAATGCCAAGTACAAACAGGGGGATACAGTCTCTTAGATTTTTCACGAATTTCACTGTTTCCTGTGGCCTAATCCATTGCGTTTGGGTGATGCGCTCTTGGCCCTAGATGTGTCGTACCTTAGCCTTTCCTTTCTTTTTTGGGTCTTTCAGATTTTGGCTTTAACTGCGAGAACCTTCCCTTCATCATGAGTTACGGTCTTCTTTGCTTTGGCAAGTGCGATAATGACCTCAATTCCACGATCATAAACTATGGTGCCACTAAATGAAACCATCCAACGGTTTAGATGTACTAACAGGATATAAGTTAGTTAGTTTTGGAGTGAAATCCGGAGGGCACACACGTAGCTTGAGTTATGGAAGTCGATGGTTCCGATCCTAGACCAGGTTTGACTCGGATGTTGTCGGATCGGTCCTAAAGGTAGAGGCTATTTCCCCGGATTTTAGCCACTTACGATTTATTTTCCTTTCTTGTTCCAGTTCGTTTCGAGTCGTTTCACAATAACTTTTAGGCCCGTTAGGTTGGTATTTAACAAATGATTTTCTGCTCTTAGATCATGATACCAAGCCTCTTTTCCTCTCGAAGTCGCCTATGTCCTTTTGTGATAGTAGAATTCAAGGCATTTATTCGACTTTCCACATCTTTGTACATTTGAGTAATTATTTGTCTCTCATTCTTTTCATGATCACGTTCACTAATAAGAGATTCTAATTGACTCATGAGCTCGAGAGATAGAAGGTACCTCGGTGTTTGCCATGAGGCGGACGTTCGGCTTAGGAGTTGGCTCATCATCCGAAGATTCCTCCTCTTCTTCCGAGCTATTGATGTACTTTGTCACGAACGCCTTCCTCTTGTTCTTGATGTTATCTCGAGGTGGAGCGGCGAGGAGTTACCTTGTCACTTTTCTCGGCCACTTTTGATTTGGATCCGCATTCCTTGGCCCACCGACCGGTTTTCCCATAGTTGTAGCATTCCCGGGAACCGGACTCCGGTCTCTCCTTCCTTTGGAAAGATGATGACGAGCGTCTCCGAATCCTTTTCTTTTCCGTAGGAATCACTCAAAAGGATTTGACGAGAAGAGCTATCTCCTCCTCCTCGTCGAGTCGAAATTCTCGGACACGTCCGTATCATCATTCCTCGGTATGTTTAAACATTCCGTAGCTTTGAGAGCTACCCCATTTTCTTTCCGAGCTATTTTCTCATCCCGATCGTAGTACTTAAACCCGACTTCGTGAGTCCGCAGCTCTCCATATAGTTCTTGAGGGGAACATCTCGCTTTTGCCATTGATCCGGAGTTGTTTAGAGTAGTATCGATCCGGCAAGGAGCGAAAGAACTTGTCATTGATCCGAGATTGAGAATAATGCTCATTGAGATCTTGACTCAATAATGAGCTTGCCGAATCTCCGATAGATGCTTTCGAGTGATTCGCCTTGTTTATGATTGAAACTCTCAAAGTTCCGCCCAGAGTACATATCATATTTTGCATTTGGGACCGACTCCCCTCATAGAGGATTGTTAGTTTATCCCAAACGGCTTTGGGCAGCGTGCAACCCTGGACGTCCGTGAAAGCCACGGAATCCAAGGATGATGTAATATAAGCCGAGAGTCTTTTCACTAGCGCACCGCCAGGCTCTTTCATCGTTGGTAAGTTCAAAGATCCGTCTTTGGCCTCCTAACTCCATGTTCTCCGATAGCATCGAATTGGAATCTCCTGATGAAGACATGGCCACATGAGATGATCATGGCATACCATAAACATCTTCATACGAGCTTTCCACCTGGGAGAAAAGCTCAGGTGTGAATTTGGGCGTTTCGTCAATGTAAAACCGGAACTCCGTGGTTGAGGAGCGGCAATGCACAGGTTGTGGTGGATCGACGTTTTCACCGTTTTGCTTTGATTTGGGATGGGCTCTTGTGCACCTCCGGAGTTAAGGCGAGTGTTAAATAGCATACCGCTTTCTTCGGCCATTGCTTAGAGTAAAAGAGTGGGATCTCTACTTTTGAATAAATAGATCGCTCGATACCACTGATGGTCCCTTGGAGCCTAGAGGGGGGGGGGTTGAATAGGCTCATATCGAACTCTTTTACACTCTTAAGGCACGGCACTGATCTAGTTAAGTGATAGAATCATTTAGGAAGATAACCAGGATAGTGAAGTATTTTGTTTTATTATCAAAAGATAAGTACAATAAAATAGAAGCAACTCTCTTACACTCGTTTTCCAAAAGGATTCACACACTAGCCTAGATTTTATCCTTGAGCTCTTGTGCATACAAAGGGTTAATTCCGGCTCATACACTCTATCTCACACTCTATCTTCTGGATATACAAATATGAATATTTATACAAACATTCCTAAGAGACAACCTTGGAACTTGTAGTTCGAAATGCGTTCAAAGACTAACTATTCCTCGGAATCTCTCTCGCTTATTGGTCGCGGTTTGTGGAGCTCAAGATCTTGGGTTTGAAGAGTATAAGTGCATTTGTGAGTTCCCAAATGTAATTGAGGTTGTGTCCACATATCCGGATGATTCACGTGTAAGATTCTTCGAGTTCTCAATAAATTTGTCTTACATCGGGACGCCATGAGTCGATAACATTAAATGCGGTGAGTTGAAGTAGTATCTTCTTGGTCCGGTGTAATTCTCCTTACTCCGTTGCTAATGAAGCTCGGAACCTTACTCCGTGTCGTTGATTGCTTACTCCGTATCTCGTTTGAATCTTGGAATCCTTAGTCCGTGCAGCCTTCCTTACTCCGCATGTAAGTTCCTTACTCCGTATGTAAATTCCTTACTCCGTATGTAAGTTCCTTACTCCGGGCGAGTCTTAAAAAGTCGGATGACTTATTCCATATCGGTGCTTCCTTACTCCGCATGTAAGTTCCTTACTCCGTATGTAAATTCCTTACTCCGTATGTAAGTTCCTTACTCCGGCGAGTCTAAGGATCGGAGTGCTTACTCCGTACTAGCGCTTCCTTACTCCGTATGAGTAAGTTGTCCGGATTCCTTACTCCGCATCTAGTTTGTTTACTCCGTGCGAATAAAGGCTCGGATCCTTATTCCGCATCAATACCTTTAAGTTCTTAGTCCGTACGAATGTTCCTTATTCGTATGTATTGATGACTTGGTTATTTACCAAGTGTTTGACGACACTCACTCTTGTCCGGATCAGGATTATGTATCCCGTCCTTAGCTTTGCTCTCACGAGTGTATCTCTGGATTAATATCATATCTTCTGCAACGATCAAATAAATACAAGAGATCTCAGATCAAATTACATAAGGCTTTATCAAGATTATCCAAATTCGGGTTTGATCCAACACAAAGATATATGTGATTTATTTAGTGTCCCTTACAATACACATATGTTATAACCTTGTTGCAATAGATGTGTCTCTCTCTTTCTTCTTTTCATGTACTTTATAACAAATACAAAGCTAATTACAATACAAAGGGTGTCACCCACTATGTCTACTCTCATTCTTGTTCAGCCTCTAATAGTTAGCCCTGGTATAGTCTTGTTCACGCCAACCTTTTAATCAATAAGAACTTCGTTATCCCCCTTGAGGAAATCTAGTTTTTTTAAGTAATGAATGAACTATTTGTCCATACCCCTCTCTTCCTTTAAATATATATACTCTTAGTTTACCTAAATTAAGGTTAAATGCTCTTATTAATATTGTAATAACACATACCTAAGTTCTTAAGATAGCTAGTTGTTGTTCCTATGATATTGGAGGGGATAGAGGAGGACCAAGAACCCTAGTTCTCTCTCTTGAATTAATTTTGGTTCTTACTAAGGTTTCTTTTAGTATGTCCTAACCTATAAAAGAGAATCTTCTCCTTTTCCTTTATATGGTTTCTCTTGGTTATCTTAGTTATCTCATTCTTATGTTAGTGTTTATTATACCCTTCAATAATAAGACTATTATCTTTTTCTTCTTCCTAAACAATATAATAACTAAGCCAATCAAGATCTATAAATTGGGTGTCTTTTAGTTTCGTTGTCATTGACATGCTACTCTTGCATTTCCATTTATTGATTTGATGGCGAGGTCCTCTGGATTCTTCTAAAGTCTTTTGCAAAGTTTGCCATATTTGAAAACTTCAGTGAATAAACTCCTTTGATTTGCTCGTTTCCTTATTAGCAAAGGTTCTTTGATGAAGGTCCTCTTATTTTAACTTGAAAACCCTTTGATGAGAGTCCTCTAATTTTAATTTAAAGTCTTCTAGTTGCAAACACACTCGATAGACTTTAAAATATTTTATTATCAAACCCACCTAATATATTTTTAAGTATTACAATATTGTTTTCCATATCCTTTAAAGTATTTTTGATATAAACCCTTATGCTCATTAAAGAAGATGACATCGTTATAATATCCTTTAAAGTCTTTTGATATTAAACTCATATGATATATGCTTGAGTGGGGAAATGTCGTTTTGATATCGTTATCTCTTTTGATATTGGACTCATTTGATTTTCGTAAAGCAAAAGCCTTTGTAAAACTTGTATGATCTTTAAGTAGGATCACATCATCATGATATATAAGGCAAAAGGTTTTCTGATTTAAACCCTCATGATTATCGTGCATGCTAACATCTTCAAAACTCTTATAATTTTCAAGTTGTCTGAAGAGATTTGACTTCTAAAATCCTTTTTATTTTTTAAAGTCTTCAAATTTTAACTCTCTAACTTGAAAGTTTTATGACATCTAAAGTTCTTTGATTTTAACTTTAAAGCCTTTTTAAAGTTTTATGTTTTTCTCAAAGTTCTTTAATAGACACTAAGTTACCTGTTAAGTTGGTTGTCTTCTTTTAGAGTCTTTTGATAGACTCTTAATTAAGTCTTCATAGGCTTTAAAGTGATTTGATTTGTTTACAAAACCTTATAATGGTTCAGTAAGTTATTTGATTTCTTTCAAAATACTCTGATTAAATTTAAGTTTATTGTTTTTAAAAGTGTTCTAAATACTCCAATCGTTTCTTACTACTTGTAATTGTATTGACAATAATTATAAAAAAATTACAAAGCCTAGACTAACACACCTAACACACCCCAATAAATTTTTTGGCAACATGTAATCCCACACATCCTCATAATTATTCATTTTCATTTGAAAGATTATCTTATTGCATTCCATCCAAATGACTCAATACGAAGTGCGTACTTAGCAGGTACCAAAGTAATGATACTTCGGTAATATCCGGTTAGGGAATCTAGCAGCAAACAAAAATAATCTCTTGGATCCCCTTTGGTGTGGCTCCCACCCATGCCCGAGGCCCAATGAGAGCGAGAAAGGGTCCAAAGCTTTAACGCAAAGTTGCAATGCAAAAGAAATGATCAACACACTACATTCTGATTGTAGTGTGTGACCTCCCGTTACACTTGGTAGGGTGAGCTTTATCCCATTCGTGAATATTGCTATCGATATATGGATTTTCATGTATTTAAGATCACACATAACAGTTTTATTTTTATTTCCAATCTCAATAGTAAATTAATAATCATAATCTGTTTTTTACCAATACAATAAAATATTACTTTCTTAGCAATCCACTTTGATATTTTGCTTTAGTGATAGAGTGAAATACATGAGAGAAGAGTGTAGAATCCAGATAGAGAAGTTAATGTGAATATTATTAATGAAGGTAATATAAAGAAAAAGTTTTGACCGCCCATAAATGTCCACCTCTTAGCTAAAAAATACTATATTATTACACCTAAACGGGAGACAAAAAGTGTTTACCTTGCCCATCTAAAACACAAGTGAACATACCCCGAGTTATATCATATGGGATGCATTAATTAAACCATACCCTGAGTTATTGTAGCCTGCTCACCAAAGATAGCCAAGAGCTTCCTTAACTGAGAAAGCTGGTATCATTATTCTTTAATAGAATTTAAATTAAAATTTAAGACATGATATTGTTTTTATTGGCTAATATTAATTTCATATTTTTTGAAATTTCGTTTGAGTTTGATACTTGACAGCAAGTTATTTGGCATTTTGGCCACCGACAGATATGGCATTTAAAATTGAATGAGCCCCTTGGGTTGCATCAGAAAGAGGAATCACAAGAAGTGTGCTCTAGCTGGGGGATAATTAAAGATATATCTGTGTTCTTTAAAGCAATAAAAAAGACTGATTCAACATCTAGGACTGGACTCGTTCTCCCATGGTGCTATAAAAAGACTGAACTGATATATTTATGGGTCCAGACATTAGACATAGTGACACAGACGCATTTCCTTTCTTTTTATTATTATTTTTTTGCTTTTTATTTTGAAACGCAGTTCATTTAACAACAAAGTGAGAGAAGCCTTTTCTGAGGTACCAAGCAACTTTTTATTTTTTTTAAAACACTTGTGTGCTGCACTGCGCTTCGTCTCTTCAATCTTCTCCAGACGTACAATATAATTGTGGAAACACTGATTGGAGAGAAAAAGACTGCCATGCATCCTAGTGCAGGATGATATATATATTGCTTTTTAAAAAGACCGCAAAAGCAAAATAGCATATGTGGTGGTTCCTGATATCAGATGATATTGCTGGTGCCAGACGACCCTATCAGGTGGGACTCGGATCCTCTGCAGTAGATAAGTGATATCAAAACAACAACGTTTTGATAAATAAAAAAAATGCTACGGGATACGGTACGGTATATGGCATACGGAAACTCACATATGACGTTTTTTTAGCTGAATACCTGAGCGATGAACCGAGAGAGAACGAGCGAGGGAGAGAGAGAGAGTGGCAGGACTCGCCGGACGTGGCTAACCCGCTGCTGCCGTGCTTCACCTCTTTCTAACTAGGTGTTCTTAGAAATCACTTACGATCTCAAATCTACAGGTTGTAAGATTCTCAAAGCCCCAAATTTAACCCGGCCTATATTACTAAGAACACCAGATAGCTAGAGAGATTCATACAAATTAGAATAGAAGATTTAGAACAAGGTTGAAGGTCAAAATCTTTAATAACAATAAGAACCCAAGAGAATGAAGGTAGAGAGCTTATACTACCGCAAGCCGAAGCAAAGGAGGAGGAGGAGAGGTGAAGCACGAACCGCAGCTGCAACTCCGGCGAGAGCCACACCCACCGCCGCCGAGTCCAACCTCCACCATCGAGTCCGGTGAGCCCGAAATCCCACCCTCCGTTCGATCTATCTCTGGTTAATCCATCTCTCTCCGGTTCGTGTCTCCCTCGGCGCGCACTATCTCTCTCTGCTCGTTCTCTCCCGGTTCGTCGCGCAGGTATTCAGCTCCAAAAAAAATGTCCTACGGGAGTCTCCAACATTTTTGTTTTGATCTACCGGAGGACTTATGTACCGCATAGTATCCTAGTCCCCATGGAACGGGCTGCGTCTGGGAATTGAGGGAGAGGGGACTGCGTCGGCGCGCGGTGATGTATTGTTTTTATTTTTGTTTATTTTAGAATAGCAAAACGTAATCGTCTTTTCCGACCGTAGCAAAAACGTAGGAGAGTAGTGCTGAGGATCTGTACACAGTCCTATAACATGTTTCTTCTCTATTATTAGGCAACCCTGATCATATATGCCCGTAACAGTACGGTATATCCGAGCTCACCCGCAAGACCCATAAATAGTATTGGTAAGATCCAAACTCATGAGTGGTGTAAGATAAACCCATATAACATTACGGTCAAATGTTATTATTTTTGAAAATAAAAATATCGTAAGAATTAACTCAATAAATTTAAATGTATTTATGAATCATATATATAAATTGATCGAGTATTTTATCAAATTGAAAATTTTAATTTAAAAAATTAATAAATTTATTTTATAACTCGAATAATTATTTTTAATTATAAATAATATATTATAATAAAATTAGTCTCTATCCAATTAATACAAGTTAGATTTAGACGCAAGGAAAAGCTTGCTCCTTCCCACCTTTTAGTCGATTCAAAAGAGAACTTTGCTCATAAATCGTCAAAAACTCTATAGGAGGGTAAATAATTGAACACAATTTTGCTCTAAACCATAAATGATTTGTATCTCCAATTGTATTAGATAAATTTTCTTATCTAAATTTATATTTAATTTGCTATATATACTTTTAATAGTTTTAATTAATTAATTACTTAAATTATTTTTTTAAAATTTATCTTTAGAATAATCTTTTTCCTTTTTAATATTCCGTATTTGGCGTGAAGGACAAATTAGAATTTTGGAATAAGATAAGGATATGACAATATTATCTAAAAATATAATTTTAGCTGAATTTACCTTAAATTTTTGCTAAAGTTAAATATAACTTATTATGATATGATTATTGGAGAAGAATTTTATAGAGTTTAAGCTAAAATTAACTTTAACTTTTGCTTTAGCTAAGATAATTGTAGATACTCTTTGTTTCATGTGTGTGGAGTATTGCGATGTGTGTATATTGATAATTTTAAGGAAAAATTTATTTGCAAGTAGATTATATAAAAAATTAGTGCAAGAACACTCTCTTTGCCGTTACATTGGTATAAATAAAAAGTTTTAAAAAATAATAATATTAATCCATGGTAATGAAAATGTCATGCATAGATTATCCTGTGTAATCTACCTATACGTAACATTACTCTAATTTTAAATATGAAACCTTAAATAAGTCCGATGGTCCCTTGGAGCCTAAAGGGGGGGGGTGAATAGGCTCTTATTCGAACTCTTTCTTTTCTCTCAAGACACAAAGACTTATCTAGTTTAAGTGATAGAATCACTCCGGAAGATAACAGGATAGTGGAAGTATTTTGTTTTATTATCACAAGGTGATTACAACAAAATAAAGCTAACACACTCTCTTACACTCGTTTACAACAATGAACTCACACACTAGCCAAGTTCCTTTTCTATTTTTTTGCCCACCTTTGCACACCTTTACATGAAGTATAAGTATGAATATTTATACAAAACATTCCTAAGAGACAACCTTGGAACTTGAAGTTCCCGAAATGCGTTCCGCACTAACTATCCTTAAATCATGCCTTGATCGTCGCGGATTGTGGAGCTCAAGATCTTGGATTTGAAGAGTATAAGTGTCTTTGTGAGTTCCGAGATACAATTAAGGTTGTGTCCACATATCCGGATGATCCACGTGTAAGATTCTTCTTGTTCTAAATGCATTCGTCTTACATCGGACTGACACGAGTGATAACTTTAAATGCGGTTTTGTTGGAGCAGTGTCTTCTTGGTCCGTGTAATTTTCCTTACTCCGTAGTTAATGAAGCTCGGAACCTTACTCCGTGTCGTTGGTTGCTTACTCCGTATCTATTCGATCTGGAATCCTTAGTCCGTGTCGGCGCTTCCTTACTTCGCATGTAAGTTCCTTACTCCGCATGTAGGTTCCTTACTCCGCATGTAAGTTCCTTACTCCGTATGTAAGTTCCTTACTCCGCATGTAAGTTCCTTACTCCGTATGTAAGTTCCTTACTCCGGGCGAGTAATAAGTCCCGGATTCCTTACTCCGATCTCTGGTTTCTTTACTCCGCATCTATTTTCCTTACTCCGCACTTATTTTCCTTACTCCGCACTTATCCTTTAAGTTCTTAGTCCGTAGGATTGTTCCTTATTCCGTATGTATTTGTTACTTGGTTATTTACCAAGTGTTTGACGACACTAACTCTTGTCCCGGATCAGGATTATGTATCCTGTCCTTAGCTTTGCTCTCACGAGTGCATCTTTGGATTAGTGACATACCTTCTGCAATGATCAAATAAACACAAAAGATCTCGGATCAAATTACATAAGGCTTTATCAGCATTATCCAAATTTTGGGTTTGATCCAACAAAGTCCACACATAAATATCACCGGTTATAACCCCCCAAATTTGGTATGAAATGTGTCCAAACCAAGCCAATTTAATTTGGAGATAATCTGGTTCCTAAATAATCAAATATCCTAATTTACACAAGAAAAGCTGGTTTATGTTCTTCTTTAAATAAATAAATAATAACTCACCCTCCCTAAGGCTACTTGATCCACTAATGGCTCATTAGAGCATCTCTAATCCATAAGCTATAGCAATGGATATAGCAATAATTAGCTTAAAAGTCTCTCAAATACATTAGTTATATGTATAGCTATAATAAATAAATTATGTAAATATAGATATCTTTTAGTTTTAGATGAACCCGCCATGTCATCCATTTACCTTAATTTTTAAAATATTTCAAACATGCCCTAACCCTATCACATCCCATCGCCATTTCTACAAGCAATCCCGCGTCTGTCCGATTCACCTACTCCCCAACAACCTCCCGAAGCACGGATTCATCGAGAGACAACAAAACATGGGTGAGAATAAGAGAAACATACAGAGAACGAGGCTTTTAAGGACGATCCGATGCACGACTTAGTGATTCAAAGAGGCTTGAATGCGAAATCCGCGTGTGGTGGCTTGAGTGGAAAGGGGGAGGAGGGAATGGTGATTCGATCGTACGAAACGGCGTGGGAGGGACGAGGACTGAGTTGAGCATGGAGGATGAAGATGATGTATGAAGCGTTTGATGTGTTGTTGTTGCCTCTGCAAGGCCTCTAGATCCGCATGCGGTTTGCCCTACTCCCAGCCCAAATCTTCTCTCTGCATCGCTCCGGCCCCCGCCCCACATCTCCTCTCACTTGTTGTAGGTACCACTAGCGACGCTCCCCTCTCCCGCCCAAATCTCCCCTTTGCGTCACCCCCCTCCCCTGCCCTCAAGGAGAATGATGTCAACGGCGACCTCCCCATCGTCTTCTTCCTTCCCCTCCCGTTGTGTTGCCTTCTATTGTTAGCGTGGTAATTAATTTAGGTTAAGGATAAATTAGAATAAATAAAATTTAATTAAAAATATAAATAATATAATATTGAAGTATTATTATTTAAAATAGTACTATAGTAAGTTAAATTTAACTTTAATTTTCTATTTTACCTAATGTAGATTGGAGATGCTCTTAAGGATTTAAGATTTTTCTGTGTTGATGTTACATTAAAGTGAGTAGTAAGAATATATAATAGTTAGAATTATGTTGCCTTATAATATTAACACTTACAATACAAAGATTTCAATTATATATATATATATATATATATATATATATATATATATATATAAAGAACGTGTGCATGCAATGCAAAAATTGACACAGTTTACAAGTTATTTTATCTGTTTTTTTTTGAAAAAATTATTAATAAAATATTATATATATATAATAATAATACTAATAGAAAAAAAAATAAATGACTTTCATAATTATTTAATCATGATCATACCATTAAGATTTCACTTTCATTACAATACAATACCTGTTATAATATTGGCTACATTTAAATGAGGGCGAGAGCGTGATTACGACGACGACTTTAATTACACTACGTCCATTGCAGTTCTAGAGAGAGAGAGAGAGAGAGAGAGATGAGGATCGGGGTGCATGAGTTGCGCATGCGTGTGCGTCACAAAAGAAAAAGCATTCGCCTAAAACCTTACTAAAGTGTTAGCAATTTGATCCCACGCACTACCCAATCAATCCTATTTTAGGAGAAACGAAAGGCAAAAGTCAGCGAGTGGTTGATGAGCCACGGCCGACCAACAAGAAAATTAGGCAAAAACAGGAGGGAGAGAGAGAGAGAGAGACCGTGAAAGTGACGATGTTTTACTTATTTTCCGCGTAAATAGTTGGTTGCTTTATCATACGGTCAGGTCTCTTGGCTTTACTGCTATCAGGAATATGCATTGTGGTGCACTCAAAAGTCCATCGTGGGTGGGTCGAGGGAGGGAGGGAGGGAGCGGTGGGGGCACTCTTTCTTTTCAAGGCAGAGTTGGTCTTGAAAGTTACATCCCATGGGTCCGGGCCGGCAAGAATCACTGTTGAGATTTGATATGACAATGAGTCCTTCGAATTGTTGATTTCCCTGGTTTTTCCCCCTTATAATAATAGTAATAATTTTTGTGGGTTAATCTAATTATTGGAATAAGCCAAACTCAAGTTAGACAGGGTGTTTGAATTAAAAGCAGTATCTCTTCTTCTTGTCATGGGTCATTATTTTAGGGCCCTAAGTAGACCAATAAGTAACAACCGTCGTGGCCCGTCAATCGGGTTGAAACAGCTTGCGTACGTCCACGATAATAATTGATAAATCGTTCGTGTTTGTGTTCATATATATATCATGGATTTGCTTCCGAATAAGTCATATCTTTTGAAGTTTAAAATATGGTATTGTTTATTTATATTTGTCTTTTTGGTATGTGTGGAAAATCTATATAAAAAAACTGTGTGATTTTAAAAAATAGGTTGAAATTTGTTTTTTAAACATAGCACTACTTTTTTCCACCTGCCCCTTACAAGTTAGAGGTGAGCAAGATATATCCGCACTGCTACTACATCCGTCTTTTATTCTCGCTCTTACTTACGGGATGGGTTATCCCGCTCAAAGCGGGATGCAGTGCGCTTTTAAAACTTGATCCCTTGTCTAGATAAGGGCGCGAAATGATAATAGATAACGGAGTATCTTATATCGTCTAATTTTAATCATTTACATTTATAATTTTATAATATTTCAAATGTTATTATCCAATTATTTTATAATTATATTTTTTTATGTATTTTAATATTTTTAAATGGTATTTATTATTATGAAATAAATCATTTTGATAACTAGTTTTGCCAGTTCGATCTGTAACAACTAACAACACTTGCTAGGCACCACCTTTACCAGTTTGCAACAACCAACAATGCCTGCCAACCACCACAAAGTTCTATCTTTGGCAAGGTGACAACTAGACAAGTCGACAGTCGTCCGATTCGACCGAACAACTAGTTTGTCGTTTAAGATCCGTCTCTAGTCCTCAACCTTCAACTATTCTGCCATACAATTTCGGTGTGTTGTTATTTCTGGACTTGGTGACCAAACTGATGACAACAACGTCGACTGGCAGTATGACAGACACATGGTACAATTGGTAATTTGCTTAATTGATTTTGTCTCTCCTTTATGTTTTCTAATTCCGGTCATAATTCATAAATTTGGCCATGACTTTTGCAAATTGATAATTTGTTATATTGCTATTTTGTATTTAATTGAAATTTCGATTATTATGATTATGATTTAGCAAAAATTTAAATGCATAAATATTTACCTGGTGGCTAGTGTTTGATGTATTATAGTGTTATATTTAAGTTTTGTAATAAATGTTGAATGCCATAAAAAAATTTCTAGAATTGCCCTTGCCACCTCCTCTTTCTAGTTTTTCTTGCCTAATGGCCCTAACCTCATCAATGGCGTCGTCATGCTGCCATTTGGTAGTCGTTACCTTTGATTTTGACGTCTCTCCTCTCTCAATTCTTCATCATCAATTTTGACATTCACATTTCACAAATCCATAAAAATTGAATTCAAATAATCAAGATGGTCTTTTAAGGATTTACTTTCATCCATTCGGAGAGAAAATAGACGACGTTGCTTTAATAACAACTTATTCATCAAAGATTTTGTCACGTAGAGACTCTCCAACTTCAGCCCCAAACCTTCTATAGATTCTTCATTTGCGACTTCACAAATAATTTCATCTAACAAACAAAGTAGAATTGTTGAATGAGCCTTCTTTTCTATGACAACCAACTCAAAATCTTTTATTGTCATAAATTGCTCCCGAAAGCGGTGCCCAAATCCCTTGCCGTTTCAATATCGTACGCATTTTGATGCCTACAAACTCAAATTATTTTTGCTAATAAATTTATCAATATTTATGGTGTGTAATGACATCTTTGCTCAAGAATAGATTTCCACAGATAAACTAACAACTCTGATATCAATTTATTAGGGATAATAAAAAAAAGAAACAAAAAACAAAAAATCACACAACACACAGGAAGACTAAATTTGTGTGGTTCACCCCAAAGATAAGGCTATGTCCATGTGCAAGTGACAAAATAAATTCACTATATCAAATAGGAGTACAGATTATATATATTCAGATTGCCGGATATTGAAGTGAGGAGGATAAGAGTTGCATGGTTTGTTGTCTTAGCAGGGAGCCCGCATGACGTAATGATTCGATGGCCATACACGCCTTCACCTACACGTCTGCGTCAATGCCAGGCATGTCGTGCAATACGGCTACAACCTAAGTATAGAGCAATGTCGGGCAAGTCGGACGCGATTGAAGTATATCGGGACGGACACGTAAGCGACCCACCGATAGCTCTTGGCGAGTGACTTGTCGGTGAAACGAGCTCGTGAGAGCTAGGCATCACAACACCCAACATTCGGACCCCGATGTGACGCCCCCAGGAGTAGAGGGACGCCTGGACCAAGGCCACATTTGATGGCACCGGATGAGTTTGATGGCACTGGAGCCTTCCCTACATATAAATGTTAAGGCTTTTTTTGGGGTGCCACTAAGAGACATTAGAATGAAGCGAGGGGAGTTGGGCCGAATGTGAAAACGAGAAATGTAACAACTAAGAGCGGAACAAATGTTATTATGTGTTAACTCAATTTGAATATAAAATATGTTAGTTTGACATAAAATAAGAATGGGCCATGTTGCACGTGCGGTAATCGTGCGTGCGGCCTTATCGGGTGATGATCGTGCGGTGCAACCGATTTCGATCCGATAGGAAAAAAAATTTCAACATATTTTTGCTATTCATTACGCATGTATGGATAAAAAGGAATTTAAAGAAATCGAACCAATTAAAATAGAACAAATGGTGAAGAGAGACCGCTTCACCTACAAACTACATAACCTGAGAACAAATTACAAAACAAAACAAAACATGGTATCCTGAAAATAGATTATTGTTGAATGCCAAAACAGGATAGATGGTACAGATCCCTACAGGTGTTAAACACCTGTGCCAAGAGAGGAGACAGACCCTTCACACATGCCGTAGAAAAAAAATAGAGTTTGGTGCTAGGTTTTGGTGGGTCGCACAGCTATCAAGAGAGAAAAGAGATAAACGCCTTTTTATAGGGACAAACAAGATTAAACCTACGTTCCTTTTTTTCCTTCTTCTTTTCTTTTATAGCAACTAGACATCTAATAGCTCATATTATATTTTTATTTATCTATATCATATCCACAAATTGAAATTTAGACACTAGGACAATTTTTCACGTTTTCTTGTATAATACTCTTGTTTTCTAATAACCAAGTTTTGTGTAAATTTACAAAAAAGATTTTGTCATCATTCAAATGTTTAATCAAACAAGATTACTTATTGTAGTATCTAATCAAATGAGATAAGCTTGACATCCAGGCTTATTTAGACACGCTAAAAATAATACCTCGGTTTTTATATGAATGAAAATTGATGTAACAAATTATATGTATAAAATTATTATTTTAATTAACAACAAATAAAAAAAACATGCAAGATCTCTCTAAACAAGACACGAGTCTTGGGACCAACATTTTTTGAGATTCTTCATAATAATGGAGAAATTCCATAATGAGAGTTGGTTTGGAAGCCTAGTATTCAAACAAGGTTACATTTACAACCTTTAAAACTAAAATAAATAAATAACTCACAATTTACAACCTTTAAAAGAGGGGATGACAACTAATTGAGACATGTATTTTTATGCAAACATGAAAATGCATGAAATGAGAAATCATAGCATGCATTGTAATTTGGTGTACTATAGTCTTGCCCTTGGCATAATTTGGACTTGTTCAGTGAGTGACATTAACTTTTATCAAAAATAAATGCAAATTCATTATGTTGTATTGATTTGATCGAGCTTTAACAAACAATATTTCTTATATATTTTTTTAAGTTTTAAAGAAAGAATATGCATTCATTTAAAGTTTTTTTATTCTACTTTTAAATATTTTCCTTTGTCTCTCCTCTAATATTATATTATTATTTCAATTAATTCAATAGTTAATTCAATGTGAGATTATGAATAAAAAAATTTAAAATTATTTTAAAAGTTATAATTTTATTAAATTTTAGAGATGACTTTGATAAATTCAATACCAATATCTTGTGTAGGTTTATCTATAAGATGTTAATTGTTATCATCTAGGTGATTTGGGACAAACAAAACCTTCCTTATTCCATGTTTGGCCTATGGCATAAGGTGATGGAGTCATCTATATTTTCAACATGTCGTTTCTCAACTCCGCTCAAAAAAATAAAAAAATCCTTACGACTAGGGGTGTCGAGGTTTTAAAATCCCAAAATTAAGTTTTATAAAATTATATTTTAATTATAAAATATAAGTTTTATAAAAGTAAGTTTTATTTTAGGTATATGTTTGATTTATATAGGCAAAAATCATAATTTATTGTAGTCCTCCTCCGCATATTTGCAACAAGGTTTGCAACTTGAAAGTTGAAATCATGGTTTTGAAAGAAAAAAAAAATCCAGAATGCATAACTATGGGTTAAAGGGAAAACTAAACACCCACTAGACCGGTTGATAAGTATTTTATTTTACTTGTTTTCTTATTTATAATATATTTATTCGTTTGCAAAAAAAGTAGTAATAATAATTATTACTTAATAGTTAATATAACATCAAGTTAGCATGGAGAATCATTTTTTTTTTACGTTTCACAACAAATATATAACAAGTTTTACAATTTTTCGTGAACGTACACCAATTAACTCTTGTGATATATTGCCACTTTTCTCCTATTGTTATGAAATATAATACAAATTAATTTGAAATTATTTGATTTCGAAACTTACATAATTGTAGTAAATTTACATAAGATTGAGTAATAATATTGTTAAAACATTAATCCCTAAATTTCAATATGTTAGCTTTAAGCCTTTAATAAGGAATTTAAACTTGGATGTTTAAACAAAAATTCCAAGAAAATTTGTGTCACTTGTACATCATTCAATTTTTTACGCAACTTATTATTATGATAAACATATCTACATTAACCCATTTTTGAAATATCATATATTGCATTGGTATAGAGCCAGAGTTACATGAGACAAGGGGGGCCATGTGTCACGGGGTAACAATTTAATCCGCATGCCACCTAGCTTTTCTTGTATCTTGGATCGCTAAGTTTAGTCGTCTACCTTTCAGATCGTTTGCCTTTGATCTCGGAACATGTAAAGCAATCACACAAACAATGGCAATCACACACGATGAAGCAATGTGAGAAATACGTTCTCTTTATATTGATTGAATGAAAGCTTTACAATATTGAAACTATCCTATGGAGTTTTACTCTACATATAGATCTTGGCACTTTTTTTTGTCTATACTATCATGATACATACATAATGATACAAATTACATGATGATGCTAACTAAGTTAGCCCCCATTGGGAGTTGAACAAACATAAGAGGCTACAAAATTCTCTAAGTGTGATATTCTCCCCCACTCGGTCTTGTAGCACTCTCAATGCGAGTGTTGTATGAAATGCCTTGATCTCTTCCGAGAATTGCCGCAAATCGGCTTCTCATTCCCAACTTGCCTCTTTGTTGGGTTTGTTTTTCCATTTGACGTAGTACTCCAGATAACTTGGAGTTACGCCTATTCTCGGTATGACTCTATGAGCCATTATCTCCTTAACTTCTTTATTGTGCCCTTTGTCAATCGCTATAGGGGGCTTGCACCGCTCTACTCGGGTCTTCATCAACATGAAAGGGTTTGAGTAGACTCACATGAATTCTGGGTGGCTTTGCATTTTTGTTGGGAGTTCTATCTTGTAGGCCACCTTCTCGACTCGTTTCCAAACTCGAAAAGGTCCTTCATATCTGCGCACCAAACCCTTATGTTTTCGCCTTAGCGTCTTTGTTTGGCGTGGAATGAGTTTGAGCATCACCATGTCTCCTTCATGGAACTCCACTTGTCATCGATGTTGATATGAACACTTCTTTATCTTTTTCTACGCGTTATGCAAGTACACTCTAGCTAGATTAGTTTATTCATACCATCCTTTAGCAAACTTGTACGCTACATGAATTCTTCTGTATAGCCAATTGTGAAGGAAGGTTGCATCATCGGTTGTTATCCAGGTAGTAAGTTCGAATGGACTCATGTTTGTCGACTCGCTTTTCTACAAGTTATATAGGAATTGGGCAATGTCTAGTAACTTCACCCAATCCTTCAGGTTAGCACTCACATAGTGTCTCAAGTATAGCTCCAACAACCCATTGACACACTATGTCTGTCCATTAGTTTGTGGGTGAAAACTTGTCGATGTCCCGCCCATTTTGAAAAATAACCGAGTTATGTCATCTGTGTGCAAGCGCCTTGAGCTGCAATGAAAATCCCATACTTTGAGAATCGATCAACTACCATAATTATCGTTCTACATTGTTACGCCATGGATTTCCAACCCAGGAAACCGGTTCGTGACTCCCCCTTTACCCACGCGGTGGATAAGGGGTAGGATACAACTTTCCCACACAAGACAACATACACCTTCACAAGATATATTTAGAAAGACAAAATCATATATTTAATAAATTCAAACCACCATAAACGTTTAAAACCAAACCACATGCCTTTATTATGTTTCAAACCTCATTACAATATCTCCCCACTAGGGTTATAAGGCCTCAATGGGATTACATAACACAAATAACATAAAACAAAGCCACAAAACGAATGTCTCCCACCTTGGTGTTCCCACCTAAAGCCTGTAGGTTCCTGCAAGAAAACACACCACGGTAGGAGGGGTGAGCAACCACGGCTCGGTAGGGATCATGTCTCCCCAACCCATCCCATGCTCCTACCATCTACATGAAGATGTGCACGGGTGCGGTGTCGTGGCAATTACATTTTAAACAAGTCATAATCAATACTATACACAACAAGCCACAAAACAAGTACAACCATTGCCTCGGCTACAAAGGCTCCTCGGTCAGTCCCACGACATTAACTCAACCTCTCCGGCTCCTCGGTCGATCCCACCGACATTAACTCAACCTCTTAGGCTCCTCAGAGTACACAAGCATTGCCTCGGCCTCTCGGGCTTCTTAGGCTCCACAGACATTGCCTCGGCCTCTCAGGCTTCTTGGGCTCCACATTCGGTCTCACCGACATAACACCAAACACTTAACATACATCTCGGTCATTCGGGCATAACATCAAACACTTAACATGCATATCCACACCTGGCATAACATCGAACACTTAGCATGCATATCCTCACCGGCATAACATCAAACACTTTTCGGGCACAACCCTACTAAGATAACATCAATCGCATAACATGCATGACCTCACAGCATAATGTCAAACACATAATACGCATGGCCTCACAGGCATAATATCAAACACATACACGCCACCGAAGGCCAACATCTATATAGAAGATCACACCTATATGGATTTACATATAATATATCCAGCTTACAAATCATCTACCACAAGGCCATAACCCGGGATAGGTCCAAGGAGGAACAGAACCCCTACCTTGAAAATGTCCTCCTCTTCTTGCTTCCACGCTCGACGTTGTCCACCCACACGAACCACCACGGCGATCGGAATCTCTCTCTCTCTCTCTTTCTCTCTCTCTCTCTCTCTCTCTCTCTCTCTCTCTCTCTCTCTCTCTCTCTCTCTCTCTGTGGCTGCGGCGGCTAACAGAAGGAAACCCCTAAACCTAAAACAAGGAAACCTACACCTCTTTATATAGGCATCACAACATCAAAATGACACAGTTTTGATTAAGTGAATCCCAAAGTCAAAACGACGTAGTTTTGATGGGCAGGAACAACCTTCCCGCATCCACACAAGACAAAATACCCACAATTCCAACATATCCCTTTAGTAAAAAATTATTAGAATCACAAAACCAAGGTAATGGTGCAAAAACATGGTCGCACGCCATAATTCACGTCATATCCTCATATGACGTGCAGCTCCAAATGCTGTGAAATTTTATCCCAAGCTTCCTTGCATCATGTAAAAGGCAGGCATATAATAATATCCATGCACGTCATAATGCCCCATATGACGTGCACTCTATTTCTGCTTCCCTAGGCTGCCCTCTTTCGTCAAAAGTTCCCTATTTGGTAAATAAAAATGATTTGGTTGAAGTCCATGAGTAGAAATTCCCCAAAAACAAGAAAATTGCCACTTAAAAAGGCAAACCGTGACTAACTCCACACATCTCAAAACACGGGTCATTACATGCATCCTTCGGACTTGGGGAGGGCAACGATGAAGTCCAGCTCGATTGAATGGTCCACCTCTCTCTTTGGAAGAAGTTGTTTAGGAAATGCATGTATCACATCTCTAAACTCTTCAAGAACCATCTTCACCTTCGTTGGGGCTTCACTCCCATCCTTTACAATCTCTTCTTCTTTAAGAGTCGCAAGGAAGGTTGGTTCATGTTGCTTCACTCCCTTTGATAGTTGCATAGTGAAAAGATTCTTAGCCTTCAACTCTTCCTTTCTTATTACGGACACCATGCACGTTCACCCTTATCCATAATACACATTGTGTTGGTGTTAGGAATTAGAATCGCTTGAACCAGATTGGGGAACTACATTCCAATGTCACGGGGTCAGATTTTCTATGCCTCTCAACCCATTGCAACACTTATCTTCTCTTTATACAATCCGCTAAGTTAGCCTTTGAGGTTGAAGCGCATTAGACTGGTTTCGCCCTGCCATCGGGCTCATCAGGGGAACGGCTCCAGTTCTCGACCAGTTTGTGTAACGATGACCAAATCCCTTCTTCAACGTCAAGTCCTTGACTAGTAACGTGCTCCCTGTATTCAACTGGGTCGGCACGTCTGAACTCCGAAGAGGCTCCATCCATTCTCCAACACTAATCGACTAGAGCTTCCCGCGTGCACCATCTACGCTTCAATCAACCCCTTTCCTTCAAGTAGCATGAATACATTTCGGATCATGCCACCGAGAAACGTCCCAAATCCTCGGGCGTGACATTCTCCTCCACCCAATCCTCGCAACATCCTTATTGCATTTGTTAACATCGCTTCCTCGTAGGTGTAAACATCTTCACCTTGACGCCCTCCTGCTCTCCCAATGACAACAGGTTGGACATCGCTTCCCTGCAGGTTGCAACACCTTTGCCATGATGCTCCCCGCTCGCCTAATATCCAATGGATATGAGGTTTCCAAGATCGCTCTGGCATGCTCCTTCGTACTCCCTTGCCCAACACTATATCACACTTTAGGATACTCCAACTCTATGGACGCAAAGCGTCGAAGATATTACCGGTCGACTCACCTTTATGAGCTCCTACCTTGGGATCACACTACTCGCGAGAGTGCTCGGGCGAGTCTTCGGGATACGGGCTGGTTCGGCTTTGATACCACTTGTCACGGGTCGATTTCTGCGCCTTTCAACTCATTAAGGCACTTAGCATCACTTTTCACGGTCCGCTAAGTTTAGCTTTTGAGGGTTGAAGTGCACGTGACCGGTTTCGCCATGCCATCGGGCTCATCGGAGGAACGACTCCGGTTTTCGACCGGTTGTGTAACGATGGCCAAATCCCTTCTTCAACATCAAGTCGTTGACTAGCGGCATGCTCCCGTATTCAACCGGGTCAGCACATTTGAACTCCGAAGGGGCTCCATCCATTCTCCGACACCGAACTGACTGGAGCTTCCCACTGCGCACCATCTACGCTTCAACCACCCCTTTCCTTTAAGTAGCACGAATACATTTATGGATCGTGCCACTGAGAAACATCCTGAATCCTCGGGGCGTGACACCAACCACCATTGGGTAGTCGTCCATCGAGACTACAGAGAGATTCACCTTGCCTTTCCATTCCCTAATGCAAAGCTTAACACCTTGAGTTACATCATGGATCGGACTCGACTTAGAGTTTATCGTTTTCAGCCAGCTGATTGGTGAATCGAAAGTGTATGAATTGTGATAAGTAATAAAGTGGATTTTAAGTCCGGTTGTCAAACCTAAGGGAAAGATGAAGAATTTGGAAATTTTAAACCAACTTTTAAAGAGTTTTTTATTGAAATATTATAAAAACAGAACTAAATTTAAACAAATTGTTTTAAGCGATGTGAGAGATAGAAAACACTTTTCGAAATAGAATGAGATTTAATTTATGAAGGCGATTGGAGTTAAGATTTCAATTGATGTATTTTTTCAAAGATTATGCCTTAGTTCAATCTATTTCATTTCCTTGTGATCTTTGTTTAATATCAAACCTCTAATGCATGAATTAAGCTTTTCCAAGTGCAATAATTCCATGTGCACCCTAGCATGGGGAGACGGGTGACCCTTTAAGATTTGAGTTGTTTAGTATAGAGCTAACACCATACTCACTCATAACTTGGTATCCTAGGTTTTACACTAGCTTCCTCAAATTATGTAACCCCCAATTTGAGTATCTTGATTTTCCAAGTAATTATGCTTCATTTTTCAATTCACATAAATACCTATGATGATAAAATGAAGTGACCAAATCCATTTTATGTTTTAAACTCAAGATATTCAATAAAAACTTACAACATGAAAAAAGATTAAACTAAAAAATTATAAATTAATTCATTACATCAAACTTCAATCCTAACCCTAATTAAGGGTTGTTAAGGCGCCATAGTTTGATTGAAAATAAAAAAATACAACACATAGATTTAAAAGAATACAAAAGAATAGCTTGCCTAATTGCCCAAGAATTCCAAGGTTGATATTTTTTTTCCAAGCAAATTGCCTTCAAGCTCCAATGGATACTCAAATATTCTTTAAAGCTCTCATTTTCTACTATAGATGAGGATGTAAGATGGTAGAAAATTGAATGTTTTACAATGGTTGATCTGATGCTGCTCTTTTATAACCTCCCAAGCTTGAATTTGAATTTTTCATTATTCCTCCATAATCCTTCCAACTTAAAACCTCTATTTAATCTCTTGTAATCCCTTATTTTTGAATTTGAAAAAAAGATTAAATGTTTGTCCTTATCACTCAATTAAATCTAAAAAAAGCTCATGTCCCAATGCAAAGCACCCTTTTGAATTTTGAATTTCTTCTGCTAATTTCCTTTTTGATTAAAGTGTTGATGCTTATTCTTTGTCCAGATAACTTCCATCCAGAAGGGAATAAGTGAGCTACCAGAATGAGGATTCCATTGCCAAAATTTGGGCTTGGTCGCTTGAAAAGTTTCACCTAACCTTCACCCGACCATCATCTAATCACATCGGATCTCACCCGACCAGAAGGATGTTTTCTTCATTGAGGCTTGTAGACTCCAAATATGTAAAAATAACTTCACCCAACCTGGTCGGGTGAAAGCTCCTTCACCCGACTATCACCAAACCATCTCAGATTTCACCCAACTAGAAGGATATATTCTTCAATGAAGATTTTAGACTCCAGATATGCAAAATTGGCTTCACCCAACATTCACCCAACTAACTTTAAATTCTCGCATCGTGGTCTCTAAATCTTTGGGATTCCAACTTCATTATGATAATCTTGTGAATTCTTCCTTGATTCTTGGATTCTGTCAAAATATAGCAAAAATACCATAAAAATGCCAAAAAATCCTCTATTATGGGTTAGGGCATGAAAAAGTGATAATGTAGCGTAATTGGACAATAAATGGAGCAAAAGAGTAGATAATATAATGTATTCGAAATGGCCCTAAAAATGTGATAAAAATCCACTCAATCACCGGTCTTTTTCGTCTTTAAAAGTTATCCCCTTGCATTGGGCTTCTTTCAAGTTTATGAAGTTATTTGTCGCCTCATGTCCACCAAGGCCTTCGTCTCGCGACCACCTGGTTTTTGGTAATCACGTATATCCTTCCTTTTCTTTTTGGACTTCGGCACCTTCACCTACACTTTGATTATATTCAAGAGTTGCAAGGAGTCAAGATGCGGATCACTTGTTTCTCTTTCCTCCTCATCTTGAATTATCACCATTAACTTCGATCGCCGGATACTCGAACGCCTTATGAGGACCCCTCGCAAAGGAAGCAAGAGATCTTTGGCCTCTCCTCGCCCTTAGAGCTACTCGGATAAGTTTTATTCCGATAGTCCTTAGACAGGTTGGAAGTTTCTCTCCTTCCCTTGGTTTGGGCCATCTCCCCACGTTTTTCTTTTGCCAAACTTTTGATGCTTCTTCAATGATGAAATTATAGTAGGCTTCTCTAGTTTTTTGTATTCAATTAAGCACTCAACCACCGCCGTAGCAAGTAAGGTCTTGAACATTCCTTCGTTGTAGTTCAAGCTTTGCCCACAACCGCAATCCATCCATGAAGGCAAATAAGAAATCCTTTGGGGACATATCTAGAATCTCCAACATAAATTCCGAAAACTCCTGCACATACTCACCATACCCTTTTAAACAAGGTGCCTAAGCTTTGCCTTAGACTCGTTATTGGACCTCGACCAAGGCACTCACTGTTACAATATTATCTACTTTGGCACTCGCGCACCCACCCATGGGTCATAGCCCACACAGATTTGTTTTTAATGGGCCGTGAACCGTTAAAACGCATTGTGACAAGGTGCACGTGAGCCTCTTCATTAAGACGACTTTAATGTTCATCTTAACCGATGTAAGATTGTTCTTTAGGACTCCCTATAGGAGGTTAGAGACCCGACAGTCTCCCCTATAATCCGACCGCCGGTCTAGAGGACTTGGCTCTAATATTACTTGTTAGACCTCGACCAGGGCACTTACTATCACAATATTGTTCACTTTGGCACTCACATGTCCACCCATGGGCTGTAGCCCACACAAATTTGTTTCAAACGGGTCACGACCCGTTAAAACGTGTTGTGACAAGGTGCACATGAGCCTCCTCATTAGGACAACCTCAATGTTCGCCCTAATCGATGTGGGATTATTCTTTGGGACTCTACGCAGAAGGTTAGAGACCCAATACTCGCCCTCAACATTCTGGGGATAAAATTGGGTCTTGAGTTCCCCCTTTAAATCTGCCTAATATTCGATCACGCACATGCCACACTCCATGTTGGCATGTCTTCATCTCCACCATACCATCATCGAATCGACTATATATAATGGTGCGATCTTGATCTTCCGAGCATCTTTGACGATGTTCACCACATCGAAGTATTGCTCCAGCGTCTAAAGGAAGTTGTCTAACTCCCTTGCACTCCTCGACCCACTATATCTCTTGGGTTTTGGCACGTCCACATTAGAGTAGGATTGGATGCTAACTCACCTCGAGTTACTGTCATTTTACAAAGAGATCAATCTGCCTTGACCTCTTTGATCTCCTCTTGCATCGCTAGCATTTGCACTGAGAGATTTTCTACCAAGCCATCAAGTCGAATGTTGAGATCATCCACCACCGAGTAGAGCAACCCTTGTATTTTCTCAAAGATTTCGCAGTCACTAGACTCCATTCTCTTGATGTATTCACTATTCACTGTGCTGCTCCACCACCTCCATTTAGTCGGTAAGCGCTAACTCCAGCTTGGCTACTCAACCTTCCAACAGCCATGACTCTCTCGATACTGACTTGTCTCTCTTCCACTCCTTCATGGTGTGCTCCTTCTCCCTTTTGTCGTGGCTGTGATGATCGATGCTCCTCCATTTGACCTGGTGCCGCCTTGAACTGGATAGTTTCTTCACTCGAACAAGCTTGACAACTCCTAGTCGGAACTTAGCTTTGATAGCACTTGTCACGGGGTGACAATTTAACTTGCATGGCACCTAGCTTTTTTTTATATCTCAGATCGCTAAGTTCAGTTGTCCACTGTTTGGGTCATTAGCCTTCGATCCTGGAACCTGTAAAGCAATCCCATAAACAATGGCAAACACACTCACAAAATCAATGTGAGAAATATGTTCTCTTTGAATTGATTGAATGAAAGCTTTACAATATTGAAACTATCCTATAGAGCCTTGCTTTACATATAGATCTTAAAACTTTTTTGTTTCTGCCATCAGAAGACATACATAATGATAAAAATTATATGATGATGCTAACTAAGTTAACTCCCATTAGGAGTTGTACAAACATAAGAGACTACAAAATTCTCTAAGTATAGCACATGGCCCCTTCAGGCCATTTTCTTTTTAAACATAATTTTTTTTAAAAATATGGCTTAGTAGCTCTTTAGTTATTTAGTATATATTTAATTATAAATTATTTTAGTAATATAAAAAATATGTTATTCTTTTGTTGAAATATTTTGTATAGTTGGATATTTTATATCTTTCTAGTTAATAATGTTTTAATTTTTATTAAGAGATATATTACGTGCAAGCTAGAGTGCACGCACATCAAAATTTTGACCATTGATTTATTTTTTTAAAAAAATAACACATCGGTAGGTTGAAAGACAAAATTGGCAAATTGGCCCACATCTATATATGAAATACAAAAAAAAATTAGCTATAAGAGATGATAGTTTAACTCATTATAGACAAATTAATGTTACATATAATCGGAATTGCATAATTGGTGAAAAATCATGACGACGTGGCAACATACCACATCATTAGAAGAGAAAAAGAAAAAAAAATATTAATTCAATTGGTCACAGTTTTGTGATAATACCAGAAGCCAATTGCATAAAACATTTTTATTACACATAATAAGTTGGTCCATGTAATAAGAATAGGACAGGGATAGACAAATCCGAGATGTAATTGAATTAAAGGTAGAAGAGATAATAATGGAAAAACATTTAGCTCATATAGAAAGACAAGAAATATATTATAAACAATTGTGAAAGTACATATCATTTATTTTTAATTATTTGTTAGGGAAGTCAAAAAAAAAGGCATAATCAAAATTTTATTGTCGTAAGCGAAGGGCGTTAAAAGGATGAAGGAAAAGGGAAAGGCCGATGATTAAAATTCATGTTTATATATATAAATATGTGTGTGTATATATAAGCATATAAGACCATAAATGAATCGATTTGAATTGAGTCAAGTAATAAGATATTTGAATATGTTCATCACTATTCATTAATGAATCGAACTAAACATGAACCTTAAATTATGTTATTCACAAATTGTTCATAAACGTTGCTATGTTGTTCATGAATTGTTACGAAAGTTCACAAACAAGTGTTTACTTAATTTGTTCATGAACATTTACTGAACACAATTGTAAAACTCTAAAGTTTTATAAAAAAATTTACACCATAAACTGATCCAAAAAAGTATAATTAATTAACTATTATATTGTATTATTCTTGTTTAATATGTTTAAATAAAGGGTGAGCATCGATTAGTTCAATCGGTTTATATAGTATTTTTAAACTGAACCGATGACCTTCGATTTAAAAAAATAACAAACTAAAACCAACTAACAAAAGTGAAAAACCATTGATTTTTGGTTCGGTTCAATTTATTAGTTTTTGACCACCATTAATGCTTAATTAAGAACTACCAAAGTAGCAAATGACATATTAATAACTTTATAAAGTTCATTGGCTACATACTATGTGAATATATATATGGCATCATAAAAGTCAATTTGTCTACCATTAATACTCCATATCTATTCACTAATGGTTGTATAGATACATTAGCGTTGATTTTATAGTACAATTTCATGGAAGAATATAGATTTGCGAGAGGTACAACTGCGTTTGTGAGTGACCTAGGTAAGAAGAGACATAGATGAAGTCTTTGAATATTTATTACATTATATTCGGTCGGTTCCGTCCATGAATTGGCTAAACTATTAATCAACCGTAATATATCAATTTTCTAAAATCTCAAACCAAATAAAGCAAATTAATTTTAAAAGATGTATATTTTCGGTTCATGTGATTTACTTTGGTTTGGTTTATCGGTTCAGATCAATTTTTGACCACATAGTTTATGAAATATTATAATAATAGTAATAAATAAATAAATAAATAGAGTATTTTTATTTAATAATAATATAAAGTATAGATTTATTAAACTATATTGAATAAAAATATATTTATATTTAATATTATAATTTTTATACATATTAATTGATTTGTTAATTTTTTGTTCTCAAATGATTTTTATTAACATGAACATGAACATTATTCATGAATTGTTCGTGAATAATTGTTCATAAACATTCACAAATATATTCGCCAACATAACAACATTGTTTGTGAACTGTTTATGAACGATATTATTTCTAAAAAAATAAATGTAAATGATCTTTTACCGAGCCAAACACGAGTTTGTTCAGGAACGTTTGATTCATTTACAGCCCTAACGTGCATAATTTTGAAAACCGAAGGGGAGAATGAAGTTGGTCGGCTAAGATCCATGCTTAAAAATTAAAATTTATAAACTTATAAACTCCAACTGTTTCTTCATTTTTTACAAATAGATAGTCAGATATTAAAAATTACATTCCAACTGTTTTTCTATTTCATTTTTTACACATGAAATTCGTTAGAATTACTCTATTTTTAAAAAGTAACTATTCATTATTCATATATTATTATATTTTCTCTCTCTCTCTCTCTCTCTCTCTCTTTTGGTCAAGATGGGTTGATGTTTTTGTGTCATTGATCTAGGCATGGGTGTGGGTTTGCGATCAGTGTAGATGTGGAGTCCATGGATTTGACAAGTCCCACATTGGATTGAGGGGAGAACGAAGCGCATTTTATAACGAGGGTATGGATACCTCTTTAGAAAATTAAGGGCCTCCTCGAGTGGCAAGTTAAAAAAATTATTTTGCTTTTTAAAATTGAATAATGTAAGAAAAAAAGATGTTACAAATTAAGATAGTTAAGTAAGACTAACATTTTTATATTATGATTAATTTTATTCTTCCCCAACGAAAACAATTTCTAATTATATACATGTATATCATGCGGGTAAACTACACAATAACATGCTTTTTGTCATCAAATTGATATTATTTTAAAAAATAAAATTAAAATTCATCTAATGGCGGAGTGGGTATTCTTGCATGATTTTATCTTCATAATGTAATCACGAATAGAAATTTCATTAAAAATTAAGAATAGGACAATAACAAACTTCTTTTCCCTAAGGCTTTACTAAGTAATTTATTAGATAATTATAATTTGTTTTTGAAATATTGCTAGTTTAAGTTTTTCAATTGAATATACTATTTTTAAAATCAAAATTAATTTTCCACCGACTTTGTGTGCGAATGTATCAAATTATGTCTATATAAGTGGGTTTTTTCATGTAATTTGTCATCATGTCATTTTACCATAATATACTAAGTTTTTAATGAACGATAATTTGAATTTAGAATTTTTTTAGCTAATTATATCAAGTGTTAGTTATCATTTATTACTAATGTAGTTATGATTATTTAATAGTTCATATTAAAACAACAAAGTACAAATAAATAGTAAGTATTATTTTAAATTGAACATCTCATAACTTTTTTTTTCTAAATTGCCCCCTAAATACAGAGTCCAAAATTTGACTAGGTTCAACGGGTCCATCCACTTACACATTAAGTTAACTTACCCATTTTCAAATAACATTTTTGAACAAGTATATATGAAGACACATATGGTTAGTCAATCCATCTACTTTTGAACACTTATTACATTGTGAGGAGTTGAGTCATTACTCCAATCGCGAACCAACATTGAAATTTATCAATGAAAAACTTCAAGTGAAAAAATATTTCCTTAACAACAAGAAATAGGATATTTGGTGATGACTTTTGACAACGTCAAAAAAGCCATTATTTAAGCTCATTTTGGGCTAGGATAAAAAAAGGTAATATAAAGTTGTTGCCTTTTTTTTTAAATAAAAATTAGGCAAACCCTTAAGCAATGGATAGAGTCATCTCAGAATATATATATATATATATATATATATACCTAAGCCATTGGTGGATCATGTCACAACCCGAGGATTCGGGGGACGTTTCTCAGTGGCACGATTCAGGAATGTATTCGTGCTACTTAAATGAAAGGGGTTGGTTAAAACGTAGATGGTGTGCAGCAGAAGGTTCCAGGCAGTTCGTGGAGGAGAACGGATGGAACCCCTTCGAGTTCGACATGCCGACCCGGTTGAATGCGGGGAGCACGCCGTTAGTCAAGGACTTGACGTTAAAGAAGGTATTTGGCCATCCTTACACAAACTGGTCGGGAACTGGAGCTGTTCTCCTGATGAGCCCAGTGGAAGGGCGAAACTAGTCTACGTGCGCTTTAACCCTCAAAGGCTAAACTTAGCAGACTGTGGATAGAGAAGCTAAGTGCCGTAATGGGTTGAGAGGCGCAAGAAACCTGACCCCGTGACAAGTGGTATTAGAGTCGAATCGGCCCGTATCCTGAAGACTCGCCGAGCACTCTCGCGAGTAGCGTGATCCCAAGGTTGGAGCTCACAGAGGTGAGTCGACCAGTAGTGTCTTGCACGTCTTGCGTCCATAGAGTTGGAGTATCCTAGAGTGTGATATAGAGTTGGGAAAGGGAGTACGAAGGAGTGCGTCAGAGCGATCTTGGAAGCCTCCTATCCGTTGGACATTGGGCGAGTGGGAGAGCATCTTGGTAAAGGTATTGCAGCCTGCGGGGAAGCGATGTCCAACTAGTTGACATTGGGCGAGTGGGAGGGCATCAAGGTAAAGATGTCATCGCCTGTGGGGAAACGATGTCGACAAATGCAACGAGGACGTTGTGAGGATTGGGTGGAGGAGAATGTCACGACCCAAGGATTCGGGACGTTTCTTAGTGGCACGATTCAGGAATGTATTCGTGCTTTTAAATGAAAGGGTTGGTTGAAGCGTAGATGATGTGCAACGGAAGGTTCCAGGCAGTTCCTGGAGGAGAACGGATGGAACCCCTTTGGAGTTCAGATGTGTCGACCCGATTGAATGTGGGAGCACACCGCTAGTCAAAGACTTGACATTGAAGAAGGGATTGAGCCATCCTTACACAAACTGGTTGGGAACTGGAGCCATTCTCCTGATGAGTCCAAAGGACGGGGTGAAATCAGTCTACGTGCGCTTTAACCCTCAAAGGCTAAATTTAGCGGACCGTGGATAGAGAAGCTAAATGCCGCAATGGGTTGAGAGGCGCAGGAAACCTGAGCCCGTGACAATCAGCTATTGCCCAATGCTGATGCACCTCCTCCTGTTGCTCTTGTGTAAGTGTGGAGGTCTTTGTTGCCTATGCAACTCTTCATAAATCTCTTCTCTAGTTATCTTACACATAGTCTTTGCATGATATTCTAAATCTAATTTAGAATTTTAGCTCCAATCTAAGCTGCAAATTTGATTCCTAATATTAATGTCTAGGAGCCTTATTACCCCTGGGCCCAAATTGAATAAAGGTCTTTATCAGATCCCAACTCCTAACACTTCTCTTAGGTGACATCGTACTCAGTAACCATATATCAAACACTAACCAATATCAATAGAAAAACAAGCATATTTGTTAATAATATTATCCATTAAAATGATCATTAACAAGTAACATATATAAATCATATTGTTAGAGTTTTACATTGTAGAACTTACCAACCAAATAGATTCTAATAAAGAATAAAGGTAGCCTCTTTTTCAGCCAATTGGTTTTAGAACGTCGACTCTTAGATTCTAATATGGTATTAGATTAGGTAGTGTTTTTACTCATGATGTTTATTTCTTTAGGAGTTTGTTCTCAATGTTCTGCATTACTCATGATTTTCGGCTATATATATCATCCACATTGTCACGTGAGGGAGGTGTGTTAGAGTCTCACATTAAAAAATTTACCAACCAAATAAATCCTAATAAAAAACAAGGGTAACCTTTCATTTAGCTAATTGATTTTTGGATGTTAGAGCATTTTCAATCTATCAGCTATAGCAAAAGCTATAACAAAATATACTAAAATGCTTCTCCAATCCATCAAGTAAACCTTTAGCAAAAGCAAAAATAAAAGCTAAATATGGCTTTTGCTTTTGCTTTAGCTGAACTTGCCATGTCAGCACATATAGGTAAATTCCACCCCAACCCCTCCCTCGTATTGCCCTCCCCCGGTCAGCCAGCCCCTCTCTCGCGTCTTCTTTCTTGTGTGATTCAGTGGCCGGAGCAACTCGAGGATCTTCCTACCTATTTGCATTTACAATCCCACTGAAACCAAGCTTCCTCTACTGACCCTCAAAGTAGCGTCGCCCACGCTCCCTTCCTTCAACCTCTCCAAAGCATCACCGCCATCATTTTTGCTCTCAGATTCGTCAATCTTAGGTCCCTTACGCCTCATCCGCCCCAATATCGGGTCGATTTCGATCGTCAGGGAAAGCATGCTGTCCTTGGGATCAAAACCCTTCTCCAAATCAAGCATAGCACCACCACCACCATACCCTTTCGCTCGAAAACCCAGTAGGGGGAGGAGCGACAGAGGCTTCTCCAGCATGGCCTCGGTGGCTGCGCGTCCCTCCCCATGGCTCTTTCCTTCCTAGATATGCTTGTGTACAGATCTATTGCCCCATGTCATGCTCCTCCCTCTCTCACGCGGCGGCAATGCCCTTCCCACTCTCTTCCTTCCCTAACTGCAGCGGCGCCATCCCTCCTCCCTCCTGTTGGAATGCGAAGTGCTTTGAATGTTTACTTTGAGAGTTCGTTAGGCAATTTCGGAAAAATAAAATATAAGTAAAAATATAGATGATATAGTATTGGAGTATCATTAGTTAAAATGGTACTGTAGTAAGCTAAAAATAGCTTTAGCTATTCATTTTAACTCAATAAGATTAGAGATGCTCTTACCATTGAATTATAATATATATTTTAATAATAAAGTTACAGCCATCCATGTCTTAAATTTGTAATGATGTGTTGTAATAATTTCTATTTTTTATTTAGTTAACAATATGTGTTAATCTTATTATTACGGCGATTATCCAATAAATATACAATCTCCTGCGAAAAATCATGCACCCATGTCCACACCTGGCAGGTAAGTTGATATCCAATTTATACCCAATCCGTGACCCCTAGTCCCACAACTTACAATGGTCCAATTTGGTAATGCTTTTGGAGGGCTGCTTCTGCTTATAAAATAAGTAGAAGTAGCAAAAGGTGTTTGGTAAAGTTTTTAAAAAATGCTTATTAAAAAAAGTTTTTGCTTTCTTTTAATGAAAAGTAGTAGCAATTTCAGACCTACTTTTAAAAACTGCTTAACCAAGAAGCAGTTTTTAATTTTTTTAAATGCCCATTTTATCCTCCCCTCAAGTACGCTGCCTGCGAAAACCCTACGCCCAGCGAGCGGTAACCTTCCTCGCTCTTCGGCCTTAGCAGCAAGCACGAGCGGTAGCCTCCACCAAGCACCTGGCGGCCTCCACCAAGCACCAGGAGCCTCAATTTTCCAATCCTAGTTCTTTGAAGCATTATTATGCCAGAGGGTTTCCTGGTTATATATCTTGCTATTGGAACAAATATGCGATCGTAGATGGGAACAAATTGAAGTGAAGCAGCTGGGATGTCAATGCCTGACCCGATTGATCTGTCCATGGTAACTGAAACGCCAACATGCACAAAAGCTCATATCTCCTGCAGAAAAATTGAAGGCTTCAAACCTTTACGTGAAGGGGAGATTAATCTGAATGAAGGTGCCTAGTGTGCAAAAAAGGGGAGATTAATCTGAATGAAGTGGTGAGCAACTTTTTTCGGCAGCGGGGATGAGGGTAGGGTTGGACGACCGGGGGGACCGGATTGGGCGGCGGGGAAGGCGTGGTTGGGCAGCGGGGATGAGGGGGAAGGGTTGGGCGACGGGGAGGGCGTGGTTGGGCAGTGGGGATGAGGAGCAGGGTTGGGCGACCGGGGATGGGATTGGACGGCGGGGAGGGTGTGGTTGGGCGGCGGGGATGAGGGGGCAGGGGTTGGGCGATCGGGGGACGGGATTGGGCGGCGGGGAAGGCGTGGTTGGGCAGCGGGGATGAGAGGGAAGGGTTGGGCGACTGGGGGGATGGGATTGGGCGGCGGGGAGGGCGTGGTTGGGCAGCGGGGATGTGTTTGCGTGAGATTCCTCTGCGACGAAGGCCGCGATTGAAACTGAATCTTACATGGAATTGATCGATGGGGAGGGGGCTTCGGCGACGGGGTTGGGTAGCGGGGAGGGGGGGTTGGGCGGCGAGCTTGAGGCGGCAGGGTTAGGCGACGGGCTTGGGGGCAGCGTTGAGCAGGGGTGGGTTATTGGGATAACATTAAAATAATATATTAAAAATTTTAATAATAAAAGGCTCTTTTAGACTTTTTATATCTCCACAACAGTTTTATTTTAATTTACTAAACACCTATTACCTGCTTTTGAAATTCTATAGCACTTTTAAAATCATATTTTACCAAACACTTACCTGCTTATTTTTACATCAGCTTTTTTCTCCAGCACAGCTAAAAGCAGCTTCTCTTAAAAGCACAACATTACCAAACTGGGCCAATATCTATTTTGAACCATATTTTGACTCATAGTTCTTTTATATATTATTTTTTTTTATTATTTCACTATACTTTTAATATTGAATCCCAGGAAAGCTTCGTCGGACATGCTTTTCGCCGCCTTGCTTGTGCATGCTTCCATCAAGTATTATTATTATACCTTTCTTCTGAAATATTAAATTATCAATTAGCCGTTTTCTCTCTCTCTTTTTTATAATATGTTTTTGATAGTTAAATATTTTAATAAATTTAATTTTATAAAATAATATTAATTACAAATTCAATTCAATATCTATGTTTTATTATGAGTTTTGTTAAAATTTTAAACTTTGAAGCATCAACTAATCAAATTTAACTATTCAATACCTCAAAGTTTAATATTTAATAAAAATTTTAGTTAAGATACAAATTTCAAGTTAAATTTGTGATTACTATAATTTCATGTAGATAAATTTATTAAAATATTTAATAATTTCACCATAAATACTCTTAATGATAATCAAATTTATCAATCGAGCGATCTAATTTAATTCACTTAAAATAATTTAAACTTCGAGAATGTCACTATATGTGGAGATTTTTCTAATTACCAGTTGAAAGTGTAAGTTTTCTAAGCATATGTTTGACTATTTGTCAGATTTAATATTATTATATAGAGATCTGACTGTTGTAGACGTCAATTGTAAGGGAAAGGTATTATATTTGAGTTTAATCATATAATAAACATTGATTATTTACATATAATCGTAAGAATATCTTTAATAAATTAGTTATATTATCAATTACAATCAAAGATAAAATGTGACTCTAATAAATCAATTATATCATTATTAATAAATTTAAATAAATTTATTTAATTTTATAGCTTTTAATTAAGATATTACTTATCATTTACTATTCAATTCTTTCAATAAGCTAAAATACTCTTTCCCTCTTTTTATGCATTTCTCTCTCCAAACCTCTGTGCCTCCATGTGTTCCTCTCTCCATCTGTACCACCCACTCCCCTCGGGCCCCCTGAGTGTAACTCAACCAAAGGATTAAGAATAAGATAAGAGTAGATCGAAAAAAATGATAATTACCGTAAAAATATATTAAAATATAATTAATTAAAATGATTCTATAATAAATTAAATATAATTTTAGTTAATTAATTTATCTTGCTACTGAAAATGCTCTAATTTATCAAAAAATGTTTCTATCGAGGTATTTCTTTTAAAGCTATTCATAATTTCAATATTATTTTATACAAAATTTGTTTAGTTCGTGAAAATGTATTTTTGTTTGAGTAATACTATTACTACCTACAACAATTAAACTTTATTTATCATCAAGTTAATTTTGATTTATATATATTATTGTTATCATTAAATATTGTAATTTATGACCCAAATTCTTAGTTTCCTTTTTTCTTTGTACCCATTATTTTTATATTATTTAATGGGGTAAAAGAGGTAATTGGAAACTATTTTGTAATACCCTATTTATAGGGCCCTAGGGCTGTCGTTAGGGTTATGAGAGCCATAAGCTGCATAGCCGTTCGTTGTACTCCCACAAAATAGTGAATTTCTTCTCTCTTTGCCCGTGGTTTTTTCCCGTCTTGAGTTTTCCACGTAAATCTTGGTGTTCTTTCTCTGTTTCTATTTGATTTTTGCTATTATCTTCCGTCTAATTTATAACAAATATGGTATCAGAGCTCCAGGGTTTTTCGGTTTTCTAATTCACCGCTCCAGGGTTCTTGATTTTCTGATTTTCATTCTTGGATTTCTTGATAATGGCAACAATGAAGTATGATATTCCGCTGTTGGATCGCAACACCAGGTTTTCACTATGGCAGGTTAAGATGCGGGCTGTTCTTGCGCAGATGGATCTTGATGATGCGCTTTTAGGGTTTGACAAGATGCCTTCTTCATGGTCGATTGAAGAGAAGCAACGTAAAGATCATAAGGCTCTATCCCAAATACATCTACATTTATCTAATCAAATTTTACAAGATGTGTTGCGTGAGAAAACTGCCGCTGCCTTATGGTTGAAGTTAGAGCAGCTTTGTATGACGAAGAGTTTGACTAGTAAGTTGCACTTGAAGCAACGATTATATTCTCATCGTTTAACAGAAGGTACATCTCTTGAAGATCATTTAGTCGTATTTAAAAAAATTGTTTCTGATTTAGAATCAATGGAAGTTAAATACGATGAAGAGGATTTGGCATTAATACTGTTATGTTCATTGTCGTCTTCATATTCAACTTTTAGAGATACTATTCTGTATAGTCGTGACACACTCACTATTGATGAGGTTTATGAGGCTTTATTTTCGCATGAGAAGATGAAGTAGATTATTGGTGGTTCTAACTCTAAGTCATAGGCAGAAGGTCTCGTTGTTCGTGGTAGGTCACGAGAACGCAATCCTAATTTTGGTAGTAATATAAAGAGAAGATCGACATCTGCAAATAGAGATAATAAATTTTACAGGTATTGCAAGAAGAAAGGTCATATTATTTCTGAGTGTTACAAGTTGCAGAATAAGAATAAAAGAGCTGGAAAACAATCAGAGAAATTTGGTGAAGCTGATGTGGTGGAGACTTATAGTGATGGAGAGATCCTTGTGGTTTCCGATTCTGACCACAAAACACACGAGGAGTGGATCCTTGATTCTGGTTGCACGTTTCATATATGTCCTAATCGGGACTGGTTTTCAACATATGAAACTGTGTCCTCAGGTACTGTTGTTATGGGGAACAATGCCTCTTGCAAAGTTATCGACATTGGTACAGTTAGAATTAAAATGCATGATGGTGTGGTCAGAACACTTGGAGATGTGAGATATATTCCAGAATTGAAGAGAAATCTGATTTCATTGAGTACTCTTGATTCTAAAGGGTACAAGTTCACCGGTGAAGGTGGAGTGATCAAGATCAGCAAGGGTTCTCTTGTGGTGATGAAAGGTCACAAGAGAGCTGGGCAGTTATATGTTCTACAGGGTTCTACAGTTTTAGGAGCTACTGCTATTGCAACCTCTTCTTCCATGTCGGATTCTGATATTTCTAAATTATGGCATATGCGCCTAGGGCATATGAGTGAGCATGGAATGGCTGAATTGAGTAGAAGAGGACTCATTACAGGGCAAAGCATAAACAATCTTCAGTTTTGTGAGCATTGTGTCTATGGTAAACAAAAGAGAGTCTGATTTACTAAAGGCATTCACAAAACCAAAGGAACTCTGGATTATATTCATTCTGATCTTTGGGGGCCAGCAAGAGTGGCTTCTAAAGGTGGTGCTGTTTATATGCTGACTATTATTGATGATTTCTCTAGGATGCTCTGGACATTCTTCTTGAAGCAGAAAAGTAATACATTTTCTACTTTCAAGGACTGGAAGATTATGATTGAAAAGCAAACTGGAAAACAGGTGAAGAGGCTTCGCACGGACAATGGTTTAGAGTTCTATTCTAATGAATTTAATACCTTTCGCAAGTCCGAAGGAATTGTGCATCACTTGACAGTTCCTCATACTCCGCAGCAAAATGGAGTTGCAGAGCGTATGAACAGAAGCATCATGGAAAGAGTTCGATGCATGCTATCACATGCAAAGTTACCACAGTCATTTTAGGCTGAAGCGACTGCAACAGCGTGTTTTCTCATTAACCGGTCTCCTTCTACTGCTATTGAGAAGAAGACACCATATGAGGTATGGACTAGTACTCCTGCAGATTATTCAAATTTGAAAATATTTGGTTGTCCTGCATATGCTCATGTTGATAATGGTAAATTGGAGCCTAGATCTGTTAAATGCATTTATTTAGGATATAAGACTGGTGTTAAAGGATATAAATTATGGTGTCCAGAGTCCAAGAAGGTTGTTCTTAGCAGAAATGTTGTCTTTGATGAAACTGCTATGTTACATGATTTATCCTCTCATGATTCTTCTAAGCCAGATCACCAGAGTACTTCAAGACAGGTGGAGTTTGATATTGATTCAGGACATCCTTCATCATCTTCTCAATCCAGTCCATCATTTTCATCTAGTCCAGCTAAGCCCAGTCCTACAACTAAAGAGAAGGTTATTTCTTCATCTGTTACACCACCTCCAGCTCTTCAATAATCTATTGCCATGAATAGACCAAGGCGAGAAATTAAGCCTCCACAAAGATATGATAATGAAGCAGATTTGGTTGCATATGCTTTAAATGTGGCTGAACAAATCGATGGAAATCAGGAGCCATCTACTTATTTTGATGCAATCACTTGTGATCATTCAGACCAGTGGATGATAGCTATGCAAGAGGAGATGGAATCACTTTACAAGAACAAAACATGGGAGCTTGTGAATGTGCCTAAGGATAAAAAGGTTGTTCGTTGCAAATGGGTGTTTCGCAAGAAAGAGGGAATTCCTGGAGTTAAAGATTCCAGGTTTAAAGCAAGACTTGTTGCAAAGGGTTACAGTCAAGTTCCAGGTGTGGATTATACTGATGTATTTTCTCCAGTTGTTAAGCATAGTTCAATTCGAGCTTTACTTGGTATTGTTGCTCAACATGATCTTGAGTTAGAGCAGTTAGATGTCAAAACAGCTTTTTTACATGGAGAACTTGAGAAAGATATCTATATGGAACAACCTGAAGGTTTTGTAACATCTGGAAAAGAAGATTGTGTTTGCTTATTGAAGAAGTCTCTCTATGGTTTGAAACAGTCACCCAGGCAATGGTATAGGAGGTTTGATTCTTTTATGACATCCTATGATTTTAACAGAAGTAGTTTTGATAGCTGTGTCTACTTTAAAAGGAGTGATGACTCTTTTGTATATTTACTTCTATATGTTGATGATATATTGATAGCAGCCAAGGATAAAGATGAGATCAGAAAAGTTAAAGTCCAACTTAATACAGAATTTGAGATGAAAGATTTGGGAGCTGCAAAGAAGATACTTGGTATGGAGATTATCAGAGACGAGGAGGTACATTGTGCCTAAGTCAAAAAGGGTACATTGAGAAAATTCTGCAGAGGTTTAATATGCAAAATGCTAAACCTGTTAGCACTCCATTAGCAGCTTATTTTAGACTTTCATCTACTTTGTCTCCTAAAACACCTGATAAGATTGATTATATGTCTCGAGTTCCATATTCTAGTGCAGTGGGCTCTCTCATGTATGCCATGGTTTGTACAAGACCAGATTTAGCTTATGCTGTGAGTATGGTGAGTAGATACATGGCGAATCCTGGTAAGGAACACTAGAAGGCAATTCAGTGGATTTTCAGATACTTGCGTGGTACCGCTGATGTTTGCTTACAGTTTGTCAGAACTAGAGATGGAGTCATTGGGTATGTTGATTCTGATTTTGCTGGAGACTTAGATAGAAGAAGATCTCTTACTGGATATGTTTTTACTCTTGGTGGTTGTGCTATCAGTTGGAAAGCTATCTTACAGTCTACAGTTACTTTGTCTACTACCGAAGCAGAGTATATGGCTATTACTGAAGCTTGTAAAGAAGCTGTTTGGCTGAAGGGACTCTTTGGTGAACTAAGTGAAGATCTCCAGATTAGTTCCTTATTTAGTGATAGCCAAAGTGCTATATTTCTTACGAAGGATCAGATGTATCATGAGAGAACGAAACATATTGATGTTCGTTATCATTTTGTGCGTGACGTCATTGCTCGTGGTGATGTTGTTGTAAGCAAGATCAGCACTCTTCATAATCCTTTAGATATGATGACAAATCCACTTCCAGTAGCCAAGTTTGAGCATTGCTTGGACTTGGTCGGTGTTCGTTGATTATTACCCTTCGGGGTTTTGTGGCAGAGGTGGAATTCTATTTTTTCTATTTCTAGGGACTTATGCTTGCAGCGATAGAATTTGTGTCAAGGTGGAGATTTGTAATTTATGACCCAAATTCTTAGTTTCCTTTTTTCTTTGTACCCATTATTTTTATATTATTTAATGGGGTAAAAGAGGTAATTGGAAACTATTTTGTAATACCCTATTTATAGGGCCCTAGGGCTGTCGTTAGGGTTATGAGAGCCATAAGCTGCATAGCCGTTCGTTGTACGCCCACAAAATAGTGAATTTCTTCTCTCTCTGCCCGTGGTTTTTTCCCGTCTTGGGTTTTCCATGTAAATCTTGGTGTTCTTTCTCTGTTTTTATTTGATTTTTGCTATTATCTTCCGTCTAATTTATAACAAATATTAAAACAGTACCCCAAATATTCATAAACCATACATACAATAACAAAAAATTATTAATAAAAACTAATAAAACATATAAAAAATAATATTTTTATTTAGAATGCAATTTTAAATATTATTGACCCATGTTATGACTATTTTAAATAATTTATCGTATTGAATAAATTTATAATTATATGTGGATAAAGAGGAAGGATCCAAAATTAAAAATCCTGAATCCAAGCCAACGCCGTTGCAGTGGCCCCACTTGAGTTCTATCCTCCCATGACTTGCATATCAAAACAGCCAAAGAACAGCAAGAATGGTCCATAAGAGCATCCACTATAGACTCTCTATTTGTATTTTTTTGTTAGTTTGAAGAGCTATTTAATAAAAATACCTTAAAACTATAATTTTCAAATTCTCTATTCTAACAAAAAATTTAACAAAATAAATAGTAACTTTTTAAATTTAACCAAATACTATTCACTCTCTATTTATTAAAATATTATATTTTCTCTCACCATATTACTTTTCTATTTCTTTTTTCTCTTTCCACATTTACTTTTCCATTTAAAAGAATAAATAAATATTTAAAAAGTAACATTTTAATTGATAAAATAGTTAAAATAGAGAGACTAAAAAGTGTGCTTGGGTTATTAAAATAAAAAAGATATACTTTTGGTTATTTTGAAAATCCAAATTTGAAGAGGCTATAGTGGATGCTCTAATTCAACACAAATAGCGGGTAAGAATGCCCCAACCAAATTTTTTCATTAAGATAAGTTGTGTAGATAATTTAGTAATTAAATTAGTATGAAATATTTTTTTTAAAAATAATAATATCAATTCAACTATAAATAAAATATCAAATAATATTAATCTAATAAATAACGAATAATATTAATTCAACGGTCATTACCTACACTATATTATTATGTATAAGCATGATATGATACAAACAAGACCAACCTTAAATATTTAAATGCCTTAGGTGGACTTGTAACCTTTTAACTTCTTTTTAAAATTTTAAAAAAAATTTGTGAGATTTAAGGGACAACTAGAAAATGGTTTTACAATAGGAGATGTAGACCAGAATTTTTAAATTTTTTTAAAAATTTAGTGGGATTTAAGGGACAACTAGAAAATGATTTTACAATAGGAGATGTAGACCAGAATAATCAAAACAGTTAATGAAAAATGCATAAAATTAATTCGTGAACTGAATGGACCACTTCTAATGGTGAAATTGAATGACTACAAATGGAGAAAAGGATTTCTTCAACTCACCTGAACACCACCTTCGCCATGAGCACAGGACCAGCCGTAGCTTTTTCCACTAGCATTTGCATAGGGACACTAGATGATAATCCTCTTTGTTCACACCCTCATTGCTCACGTCTTCACCCTCGTCTTCCCTATCTTCGTCCCTCACAAGCCCTACAAACCCCATGACCCACCTAAGAAACTCCATATAGCCCACACATGTCGAAGTTGATTTAGATACGAAATTGGAGAAATGGAAAAGATGCCAGCGGCCAAGCACAAATCATTGACTTCATCTAGTTGGAGTGGAGAGATGCTAATGGCCTAGTGATAGATGGTGGAAAGCAGAGCGCGAATCATTTAATTTCACAGTGGAATTGAACGAGGTTGGCGGTGGAGGCGATTTGGAGTTGGAGTGGCGCTAGCGCACGTCCATTGACCTAGTATGGAGTGGCTTCTGTTGTTTGCGGTGCGATCTGAGCCTGTCTTCTGGCGTTGGAGCAATGCGGAGCAAAACTGTTAATGAAGATAAGTCATTTTGGGCAATGCGTAGAAAACAAGTAATCAGATGGAAAGATTGGACCGAGAAAGGTGCCCAAATAAGACGACCTGGTGCCCTCAAATAACACCAAATCATGAGAGGACCTAGGCAACCAGCTCTCACTGGATACAAAGTTATGTGAATGAGAAAATAAATTCCATAAGATAATTAATTAGGTTGATATTGCACCATAAGATATAAAGTTATATGAATAATTTGTTTTGAAATAGACTTAAAAACCCAATTTTATTTGGAAACATTTTATAAAAAAATAAATATTTAAAATTATTAATTTTGTTACAAATGGAATAAATTTGACCATATAACATATGCACATAATTCATAGAAAATTGGAAAAGGTTTATTAACTCAAACTTATGACTAAGAGAGCATCTATATTAGCTCCATATTCTTCATTCTTATTTTAGCGGACGAATAATATACTATTTAGTATATTTTATTTATCATTCACATTTTATTTTTCATTTTTATATCTATTATATATATATATATATTATATTTACTATTTTTTTTTCATTTTTTTTACTTATTACAACAAATCAAAAGTGCATATATCAAGAAATATATTTCAAAAATAAAAAATAAATAGTGATATCTAAATATAGAGATTCTTTCTCTAATATTTATTTTAAATTCTATTTTGGAAAACTTGATGTATACTATTTTCTTATTAAAACTCTAAAAATATCTTTAAATTATAGAAAAAAAATATCATTATAGATGACTAATGTGGTTACTCCAAAACATACTTTGAATGACATCAAATGCACATATAGCTAGTTTAACTGGTAGAAAATAAAATCTGATGAAGCTAAAATCATAGTAGCTAGTGAATTCAAAACTTATCAGTGGCGTAATATTAATAAAAAAATAATATCAAACACATCCACATATGATTTTTCTTTATTATTATTATTATAATCCAACTTATTGCATAATTAATTTAAAATAACTTCGTAGCATGTTGACTCTTGGAAACCTAAATATTATATCAAATTGTTTTAAGTCAGTTTAAATTAATAGCAACATAAATTTATAATGAAATTAAGAAAAATTCAAAACAACAAATAATTAGTTTTCCATTGATGTTACTAAATGAAATATCTTAAATCCCAAACTTAATATAACCTTAGCTCAATTTAACAATTAAATGGCTCAAAATTCAACTCATATAACAATTTTAGAATCAGTTTTATATAAACTTGAACTATGAATTTTTTTTAAATCTTTCATTAAACCATTAAGAAATACGAGCTTAGATAAAATTATTTTCATTATTTAGAAAAGAGAGAAAAACTTTTGCCTTAGTAAAAAATAATTAAAAACGTTTTTTTAAAAATGTTGTTCATTTTTTACCTCGACTTGATTAATTATTTTAAAACTCAAAAACTCGACTTGATTAATTATATGAGGTTGATTTAAAGATTAATTCATGTAATAATTAGAGTGTTCAAACAAATTATTTGTAGCTCTAAAATGTACTTTGTGGGGTTTAACTTGAGTTGGTATTTTTGTAAACGGTTGATAAGTGATAATATGTGTTTATAAATATAATTTATGTTCGCTTTGAATTTTGTTAATGGGTAATGATTTATTACTTGTAATATACGTATTTTGGCATATGGTTCGATTTCTGATTTTTTCTGACTCATTGTGGTAAAGTTTTTATAATTATTTTATTTTGTTATTTATATGCACAACCAAGATTTGATTAAATCCAACATATACTTTTTGTAAAACAATTGGTTTTTAACTTTTCTTCTAAATTAAACTAAAAAATAATTAGTTAGGTATTTGCAATGTTAAGACTTGTGATGGTCTACCCAATACTTTGAGGTTAATTAGCTCTATTAGAAAATTTACTTATTTTATTTAAAATTTTAATTATTTTACTATAAGCATTTTTCTTAAAATTAGTTTAACAATAAAGCTATTATGCTCATCATTTAGTTTTAAATATGTTAGAAGAGCATCTCTAGTTTTTATCAGCAAAAATTTCAAGCTAAAGCAATATTTAACTTGCTACAGTAACGTCTTGGTTAGCGATGCTCCAATCTTGTTTCATCTTTTTTTTTTCCTGAACTATCATTATACCCGGTCTATCCTTTTCTCCCCAAATTCTAAAATCCATATATGGGAGGGCACTCCTCGCCCGCCTTCATTGCCTACTCTTCCGTGGAGATCGATGACGAAGAGGGAGGGACTGAACATTGATAGAGGGGAGTAACACATATGGGAGATGTGGGGCAGGTAGGGCTGTAAATGAATCAAACGTTCATGAACAAACTCGCGTTCGGTTCGGTAAAAGATCGTTTATGTTCATTCGTTAAAGAATAGTACCGTTTGTGAACAGTTCGCGAACACCATTGTTATATTCGTGAACATGTTCGTGAATGTTCATGAACAAGTGTTCACGAACAGTTTGTAAATATTGTTTGTATTCGTGAAAATTATTTGTGAACAGGAGATTAACAAATCAATTAATATGTATAAAAGTTTTTTTATTAAATATAAATATATTTTTATTAAATATAATTTAATAAATATATACTTTATATTATTATTAAATAAAAAATATATGTTTTTGATTTATTTGTTTACTATTAATATAGTTATTTACAAATTTTTATGATTTTATAATTGTGTTCGTAAACGTTCGTGATAAGTTTGTAAACACACGTTCGTGAACGTTCATGAACTGTTCGTAAACAACAGAGTAACATTCGTGAACAGTTCATAAACATCATAATTTAAGGCTCGTATTCGGTTCGATTCGTTAAGGAATAGTAACAAACATGTTTGAACACCTTACTACTCGGCTCGGCTCGGTTCGTTTGCAGCCCTAGGGGCGGGGGCTGGGCGATGCTGAGGGGACATCTGGAGCAGGGGCAAAGCGACATAAATGTTGCAGTGCTTGCCGACGTTGTAGAGGGAAGTGGGCGAGGAGGAGCACTGCTAGGGATGATGGGGTTTTGGGGGGGGGGGGGGGGGGGGTAGGTGGGTTGTGAAGAGGAGGGAGGCATGTGAGAGGGAAGTAACGTGAGGAGGAGGCATTTAGGTCAAGGGTTAATTTGTAATTTTAGAATAGGATTAGAATAAAAGCTGAGCTGGTATCATCAATAAAAGCAAAAGCTAAAGTCATTTTTTTTGCTTTTACTAATGATTTGCCTAATAGATTTGAGAGAATTTTTAATCAAATATACATTTATTTTTTGCTTTTACTAATAAATTGAAAATGTTGTAAGAGCATCCAAAATAGGTTTCTTATAATCTAACTTTCCCTATAATTTAGGGAAAAAACATACAAAATCATCAAAAACTCATTTGCAGCAGGTTCTCTAAAATAGGGTATAAGGATAGAGAATGAATAATAAATTCCTATATTTAGGATTTTACTATTCATCCCTAAATGTTTTCCCTATAATTTTTTAATATATATATTAAACTTGTAACTTTTTGATTGGTTATAATAAATGAAAGGATGATAGAGAAATAATATAAAATAAATTAAATAATAAATGTAGATAGAAATGGGGAATGAGATGTTTGATGTTTTTGAAAATTAAGCAAATTATTTACTATTCATCCCTAAAATAGGGATAAAAATACCACAGTTGATATGGATGCTCTAAGGCAGTGGATTTTGTAGTGACTTGATTGACCGCGTCCTGGGGAGTCAATAGGCACAACAAATAAATGTCGTAGCATCGCTTCCCTCTTTCTCAAACTTTTCTCTATCTAATATAGTAATATGGCTGCCCTTTACTGAAAGAGCTTTCTTTATTTAGAACACTTCTTAAGTGAGCAAAGGGACAACTACTTATCAAAAAAAAAAAAAGAGAAGTTAGCAAAGGGACAACTAGAATGATACAACACGTGGATTTATCTAATTAATTATTCATGAACTAGTTATTTGGAATAAATTCCTTCGTGAACATATGTTAGTTTTTTTATTAATTATTTGGACTTGAAGATTATAATTTTTGGTCTTTATTATTAGCATCAGAAAAGGCCCCCCAAATTTTAAAATGTTACAATATTACATTTAATATATTTATTATATATATACACCAAATATTTTTTAAAAATGAACACTTAAATGACTTATTATTATTATTATTATTATTATTATTATTATTATTATTATTATTATTATTATTATTATTATAACCTTTAGACCACCACTATATTTGCTTAATTTTAAAAAAAAGTTTATGCATCATCTTGTTTAAAAGTTTTCAAAGTTAGGCCAGACCTAAGGTTTTAGGAGCTCAAGAAGGGAATTCAAGGCAAGGCAAGGCCTATTTTAAAATAATAATAATAATATTTATAATTACATATTAAGCTATTAATTTTTTTTTATTATTTTAAGAACAATATAAACTAGGAAGCAAATATAATTTACAGTTAATCATTCGGTGATTTAAACAAACAATCACTCATAAATTTATAATTTCTAAACAAAAATTAAAAATTTTAAATTATTATTAATCAACCATAATCATTTATAGAATCATAATTCAATTTCAGCAAAACTAAAAATTATAAAACGCCAATAGTTGACCAAACAGATCAGGAAAACACGATCACAGACTCATATAACAAACCCAGACATGTCAAACCTAGTAAATAAATTGGTAGTATTCATTTCTACACGTGACAGCTACCATTGCCATAGAAAACACACCCACAACATCCACGTTGCGCATGGATCAAGATTGATTAACCCTCCGAGGAATCCAAAACACCCTCCCTCAGGAAAAAGAAAAAAGAAATTTATTATTAACTCAAAAAAACACCCCACAAAACCCCTGACCTTTCTCTCTCTTGCTTTCCCAACTAATTTCCAAATGCCGATCTTGCCCCTCCTTCAACAAACCCATCCCCATTCCCTGAGATTCTCATCGCATGCTACACACGCTCCTCGATCGGGAAAACGAGGAGCTTGTTGGGAGAGAAAAATCTTACGCACGCTAACTCTCTAAAGATGGGGCTCCAATTTTGGGTTATATTTTGGGGGCCCAAGGCACAAGCCTCACTTGCCTGGCCTTGGGGCCGACCCTGGTCTTAGTTCATATTTTTTCTGTCTAATGCCTAGATTTCAAAAAGTTTTGAGTGTATCACATTTAAATGCTATTTTAAAAAAATATAAATGAATTATTAGTCGTATTTTAGTGCATTACAAATCAACATTACAATAAAAAATCATTAATGAGTGATATATGACCATAAAATTATAAAAATAGAATTATTAAAGCAAAGAAATCATCTAGTTGTCAAGATTGTATTAATTATCTTCAATCATGGATATCATAATCATTGTAATACCAACTTAGAATAGTTTTGATTTTCTCTCTAGAATAGAGATTGTCTCTTGTATAAAGTTGTAATGTATCTCTAATATACATCAAGATTTTCAATATTTCTTCATGATATCAGAGCAATATTATTTGTAGAGATGTTAAACGGGCCAATGGCCTATAGGCCGTGTGGGCTGGCTTGCATTTTTTTTGCAGGGTAAATTTTGTCCTATTTCTCTGCGGATTAGAATGGACTGTGGCCTATGGGGCAATATTGTTTTTTATACTTTTATAATTTTTTTTGGGATTTTTATTAAAAGTTTGCATAAGGTATTTATATTTTATAAATTTGATTACCTTTATAGTTATTTGTATGGAGTATTTGACCCCTAAAAATTAATATTAAGAAATTTTAAAGAGAAATAAGATATTTAAAATAAAATATATTATAAAAAATTTAAAAAATTAAATGGACCAACTTGCGATGAGAAATTTCTAGCCCGCTTAAAAATGGGCTAGGTTTAACCCAGCCAGGTCCGTGCGAGTTGAGCTTAACCTGGCCCAGCCCACCTATTTAACATCCCTAGTTATCTGGAGACGTAAATCAATATTATAGATGCAATATCAAAATTTCATGGCGAGCGAAAATGACTACAAACAATAGATGGTGGCTTCCGCACACCTTAAAATTCCTTAGCCATAGAAGAAAAATCCATATCATTCTTTGTACCTACATCACTCGGATTAGATAGGTGATGCCTTGATCCCCATATCTCTTGAATAAGATAATTACAAAACAAGACAAGGGGCTATCATCGATGCCCTCAATGTAAAGAACAAGGCAAGTTTTCCATATGGAACTCAAAAGAAGCCTGAATTGGACGAAGAAGAGCAACAACTGTGGAGATGTTGTAACACGATGGTCAAACACTAGTTGCTCAACTCTATGAGTAAAGAGATGCAAAAAAAGTGTTTCTCGGTTGAAGGACACCAAGGCTATCTGGGACAAAATGAAGGAATAATTCATTCAGACGAGTTGCTTGTCAACATTCTAGGTTGAGGAAGCATTGCATAATGTGGAGCAAGGATCTTTTTTCGTCACAATGTATGTAAAGACTCGTGTTTTGGGAATAGGTGAAGTGAGTGGCAAGTAGAGTCTCGGTATAAGAGGTCAGAGGCTTGGTACAAGAGGTCAAAGTCTTGGAAGATATTCAGATTAAACGAGTTTCAGAAGAGATTAGGGATAAGCGAGTCTCGGAAGAGGTCCGGATGAAGCTTAAAGGTTCGATTAAGCTAAAAGGTCTAGATTAAGTTTAGAATAAGCTCAGAATCTTAAATTAAGCTCGAAATAGGCTAAAAAATCTCTCCCCTAGCTAGGCATGGCAATATTGGCCCAAACCGCCCCGACCTGAGCCCTTTTTTCTTCTTTGCCCCAATAAGATAATGGAGTGGTCACAGATATTGGTCACCCTGCCCGCCCCAACATTTTCACAGATTTTTTAACAATTTTATCTTAAAATACATGCCCCGATCTGCCCCAACCCGAACATTTCTAGGGTAGGTTCGGGTCACCCACCACCCGGTTTGGACCCGCCTCATTACCATCCCTACCTATAGCCCCAGATTTGGAGATTGGAGCATGGAAGGGTATTTTTATCATATTTTGTTATTTTAAATTAATTATGGGATAGTATTGATAACGTGTATTTATGCCGTTATTCTATTGCCTATTTAGGGGTGTTTAAGACCATGATTAGAGCCTTATTGTATCATATTTCATTTATATTTTCTCTAACCCCTAGGAAGATGCTATTTGCATATACATGCGCTTTTAGGCTATTTTGTCAGGTTTTGGATTAATTTTGACCAAGTAGATGGCCTCAAACCAATTGGCGTGCAGAACTAAAGTTTCTCAGAATGATGTCCTCTACCTTCCACAGAAGTTTAAGAGCCAAAGGCCTTGAACGCCAATTGGACCAATTGGCATGCAAGCATATTACTGCATACCAACCTTCTAGATGATGCAAGGAAGCTTGGGGAGGAATTTCACCTAATTTGAGTCGCACGCCAATTGGGCATATGACGTTTAAATTGACGTGCGACCATATTTTTGCACCGATTCAGTCGTTTTGTTATGCTGATCATTCTTTCCTAAAGGACCTTATTCATATTGTGCTTAGATTGAGAGATTTTAATGTTGGAAGTGTCACTTATCAAAACTACGTCATTTTGATAAGTTGTGACAGATGGGCTAGGGCACACTTTATAATACAACATTCAGGCCCATCCAAGCGTATAAAAAGGAGGTCTACAGGTCTTTGGAAGAGGGGGGGGTTTTTCACAACATGTTGGAGGCTTCACGTTTTTGGAGATTTTTACAAGGGTTTCACGTTTTTGGAGGAAACCTAAGGAGCGGCCGTGATTTTGGAAACGTGGATTAAAGCTCGCTGCGTGGGTGATTAGAAGAAGATGTTGAGTTTTTCCTGCTTGTGTTTGCTT